>PITA01006707.1:0-97268 GCA_004023965.1 Spilogale gracilis
AAAACATTTTATTTATTACAGAGAGTGCGTGCACAGCAAATCCCTCCCCCACCCGTACTCACGGCGCCTGCGCACAAGGGGGCGAGGGGCGGGGCAGAGGGAGAAGGACTCCTAAAGGACCCAGTGAGTAGGGCTACTATCCCAGGACCCGGGTCCCGACCTGAGCGAAGGCAGCGGCTTAACCGCCAGATCCACCCAGATGCCCTGAAACTTTTGTTATTATTATTTTTTTAAATTGGCAGCCATTGAACAGAGTGCTTCAGAGAAAACTTGGAGTTGGTGGGATTGCTTGTATTGGTACTAGAACGGGTAACCATAAGGTTGACCGGACTAATAAGCAAAACTACAACTTTCCACTCAGGCCTTGTTCATCTCTCTGCCTTTAGGTTTCCCTGACTCTTTTCCTTAGGTGAGGCAGATTTGAGGCTCTCCCTCCCACCTGTCCTTGGCTGCCTCTGGATAAGGCCTTTCCCTGCTGCATACAGTACCAACACGTTGGATAATCATTTAGACATTTTGATTCGCTGATGAACTTTCTGGAAGAAAGTATATCCTTTGCTAATGAAAGATCCCTTTTCATATTACTGCCTTTTCAAG
Source organism: Spilogale gracilis (assembly GCA_004023965.1). Lineage (NCBI taxonomy): Eukaryota > Metazoa > Chordata > Mammalia > Carnivora > Mephitidae > Spilogale > Spilogale gracilis. The sequence goes on from PITA01006707.1 coordinate 598, forward strand.
AAGTGCCTTAGGCAAGCCATCTAAGAGGAATAGGATATTGGAGAAATTAGATTCACGTTTTATTTAGGCAAGTCTGTTAAGATCATAAGATGTGTTTTTTCTGAAACAAGCCTTGAGAAGGAATGTTAAGACAACATGCCTTAGTGCTTTCTGCCTACAAAGTGAATTAATGCTGCATGTATACCGGTGAAGTTACAGAACAAAGATAAGCTAATCATCATAGTGATGGCATATTCATTAAAGCTTGGGTAAGTAGATTCAATTTCTATCATACATGAATTTAAAATTTTTATTTCCCTGTAATAAACACATAATAAACACAATATATTACAACAAACTTGTAACCCTAAACTCAGGATTAAGAATTAAATTACACAGGAGAGGGAAAACATTTTTGTACTTAAAAAGAGATTATTAAGGAGATTATTTCATCCTTCAGAGCAAAAAATTAGCCAGAAACAACTTCGCAACTCTAAAAATCAGACTATACTCAGCCCTTCCTTAACCCCCCTTGGCTAGTGTTCTTTTCTCTTTGTACCATTATGATGACTGATAAAGTAAATGTTTCTCCTCCTTTTTCTCTGTCTAAGAGTAATGAAAAGTTCATTGTTGAGTTCTCAAAAGGGCTTGCATCATTGATTTTATCCTCTCAAGGAAGTATACTAGTTTTTTTTTTAAATTAAATTTAGGAGTGCCTGAGTATCTCAGTTGATTGAACATCTGACCCTTAGTTTCACCTCAGGTCACCTCAGGTCATGATCTCAGGATCCTAGGATCGAGCCCTGAGTCTGGCTCCATGCTCAGCCAGGAGTCTGCTTTAGATTCTCTCCTTCCCTCTCCCTCTGCCTCCAACCCCTACTAGCGTGCATACACTATAAATAAATAAATAAACAAATAAACAAACAAACAAATAAACAAAGTATTTTTAAAAATAATGAAATTACCCTATTCCAGGACTTCCTTCATCCTTAATCTCTTGTATCCTGGATTTTCAAGCCAATCCCCTGTCCCATATCCAATACTTGTTTCAGTGTGAATGAGGGTTTACAATCTTACCATCATCAAGCCTTAAAGCAAATTCTCAGCCTTCATATGGTTAATGATGTTTTAAATTGCAGCAGAGTGCAGATGTTGCCTTTAAAAGCTTCCTGGGTCACTGATCATTTTACTTCTGAGAATTTCATGAATTACAGACTTGCTAGTTAGAGATTTGCTGTCTCAGACTTGAGCCATGATTTTATTAGTCGGGTTCGAACAAATAATATATAGAGCTCCAGAAATAAAGTAACCCAATTAAAGAGTTTAGGAAAGAATCACACGACTGTCTGCCTGAACTCAAGCACTCTTCAGGGTCCTTCCCTTGTTGAAAACTCAGGAGAAATAGAACATAGCCCCTCTCATCCCTTCCCTCTTTATTAGCCAGAGTTGTCTTCCTCACTAGGAAAAGCAAATGATCCTCCACCCACGGCATTGCCAGTGGAGTGATTTCTGGCAACTAGCATTAACTTCTTGGTATTTCATAGTAAACCCCTAGGGTTGTTGGGAGAATTAAATAAGTTAATGCTTGTAAAGGGAAAAGCACGATGCCGGCCATGGAACAGTCCCAGAGGCAGCTGCTGTCGTCAGAGTAATAACTTGCTAACTGAGTGATCCAGTTATAAGCTCAATGTGGCCCTGGTGTGCTGGGGGTCTGCAGCATCGCGGAACAGGGATTAAAAAAAACTGTAAGAATTCACCACTTTATTTCTTAGAAATTGGGGGAATATTTGTGGGACTTGAATTTTAAAGGTGTTTGACCAAGAGGTTTATAATTAAAAGAGAGCATAAGCAGGGGGAACAGCAGGCAGAGGGAGAGGGAGAAGCAGGTTTCCAGCCGAGCAGGGAGCCTGATGTGAGGCTTGATCTCAGGACCCTGGGGATTCATGAACTGATCCAAAGGCAGACCCTTAATCTCCTGAGCCAACTAGTTGCCCCCAGACCGAGAGGATTATCATTTTGAATCCAGATAAAAGTATTACTACTGGAATGGTCACCATGGTGTGCATTCAGTATGCGAACCTTAATAGATGGTTACATTTCAACAGTTTTCTAGGTTACCTGTTGCAAGCTTGGACCTTATGGTGCCCATGTTAAATTATATAAATAGATAAGAAGACTGTTGGCATGATCGTGGTTTTCAGATAATTAGCTGTCTACAGATAGTTTTGATTGTCACGACTGAGAGAGCACTCCAGGATAGAGATCAGAGATTCTGTTAAACATTCTACAGTAAGCAGGACAGCCCCCCAATGAAGAATTATCTGGCCCCCAATGACTATAGTGCCCTGGTATAGAGGAAGGAATGCTAAGACTTGGCATGCTGAGAATACCGGCTTTGAGCCACATGAATGTTATTCTCATTCATGCCCTTGCTATGTTCCCAAAAAGGACAAGAAAATTATTTTTATCCCTTGCAGAGGAACTTTTTAATTAAGGTCATAAGACAACCTGAGTTTTGGATGTTAGTCTCCTTGTTCCCTTGCCAACCCAGCGTGCTCATGAATCCATTATGCTTAATGGCAGGGATTCAAGTTATGTTAAAGTTCAGTAATGTGGACTTTCGATCACCAAACCTGTCACTATGCAATGCCTAATTTGCTGGCCACTGTCATTCACCCTGAACCCTCCGTCAGGCACCCTGGTCTAAGATGACCAGCCAGCTACCTAGTGGTGTGCCAGTGACCTTGGACTTCATTCTTGTTGGAAGAGGCAGGAACTTTTTCTTCACCAGTACAGATACATTCTGCATTTGGATTTTCCTTTTCTATCTGCCCTGTCTCCCCCAGCATCATTATGTGTGGGTTCTCTTTTGCAACAAAATAATCAAGAATCAAGTAATGGGACAAGCCATTTTGGACTATAAAACAGTGGAACACAATAGAAAGAATGATCAAAAGGGTTTTTTTTAAGATTACAAATCTGAGGGGCGCCTGGGTGGCTCAGTTGGTTGAACGACTGCCTTCGGCTCAGGTCATGATCCTGGAGACCCGGGATCGAGTCCCACATCGGGCTCCCTGCTCGGCGGGAGGCCTGCTTCTCCCTCTCTCGCTCCCCCTGCTTGTGTTTCCTCTCTGGCTGTGTTTCTCTCTGTCAAATAAATAAAATCTTTAAAAAAAAAAAAAAGATTACAAATCTGATTAAAAATTGTTTTATTTTGAAAAAAATTGTTTTATTTTGGCTAAAACTTAACTGCTTATGGAAAAATATTAAATTACAAGAGATCAGTTGCATTACTTAAACAGGCATTTGATTAGAAGTTGAAGTGTTAAGGAATGAAGAAAGTTCTGACTTTCTTTTGATTAATTTGGAAAAAAAGAATTCTGTTTTGAGCAGTGTGCTTTTAAAATTAATTAGAAATGAATTGTGTAAACATGAATGCAATAAACTTTATTAATATTTAAGCAGTGTTGCAGACAAGATTGCAGACTATCTTCCCTCAGGATTGCAAGATGGCTGCTAGTAGCATGTAAGACAGCACACTTCTTCACTTACTGGTCATAGACTAAGAGTTCTTTCCAGAAGTCAGACTGGACCAGTATTGGTTACTTCCCCCACCTTGAACCAATGATAGTTGTCTGGGGGTGTCATATATTGATTGTTTCTAATTTTGGTTTCTGGTTCTGTTATCGTAGGCCAATGGAATCTGCATGTTTGGCTTAGACAAATCAGGACCCACCCCTGTGGCTAGGAATGAGATTATCATCTCTAGAATCACGTGATTCATAAATGGTACAAATAAAGGATTGATGAAAATTGGAGATCTGATGCAAAGGAGGAAGGGAGGATAGATGCTGAGGGAAGAGTGTCCACAAGGAGCAAATTCTCCTTCCCTTGTCAAGAGAGTCAGGACCACACACTTGCCAACATTGTAACCCTAACTCTCTCCTCATTGTCTGTTTTCCTGGTTGAGCAAAAAACCAAATATATCCAGGTGTCAACAGAAAGTTCTGTTTTGGTGAAAAACTTACTATGTCCTGGGTTGGGGGGTGTAGAGAGAGGGAGAAAACATCAGTAAAACCCTTAGACCCATAGAACCAAGAGTCCTGGGGAAAGGAAGCATGTGGTTCATGAGCTACAACTGTGGGAAGAATCCTCTTTTGTCCCTCACCCAGCTCTCCTCTTGGGTTCCTGCATCTTGTGCATTCTTCTGTGGGAAGAATAAAACTGTATGTGTCACTAATTCAAGGGATCTGAAAGGCATCAGCCAGTCCTCCATCATGTCACCCTTGGTAGCATAGATAAAGCTGACCCACAAAGGAGGAAGGACCTAAGAGAAGATTCCAGAAATTGAACAAGAGCTCTGACCAAAATGCACCTGAAACATAATCTACTTTGTGACTTCCTGTTCTTGAGAAAATAAAGTTCATTGTTTCTGAGTCAGTTTTAAATGGAGATTTTCTAAATTGATATATTGATATATAGTAATACAATGAGGTCATGAAGAGAATGATGAGATTGGAGTCCCCTCAGATTTTCCTTAATCATTAGTCCTAATAGCAAAGGCGTATGAGGACTACTATTTCCCTACAGTGGCAGAAGGATCATGGTCCCTGAGCCCTCAGGAATAAAGCATTCATAAACTCTGCTGAGCACAGACCCCTGGCCAGTAGAGCTGCTGGCCAGATGTGGAGGAGGGAAGAGAGATGAGCACCAGCCATATCCTCTGACTATGCTTTACTTCAACCTATATTTCCTTATTTTCTTTGTCTTCTAGTTATTTGAAAATTTGTCTTTCTCTTTATGCTTACTTCTTGCATTATTAGCAGGAGTTTGGTTAATGGTTAAATTCACCATAGACTTCAGACTATTAAGTAAATATTGAGATGGAGTCAGAAATGGAAAGGACATTATTGGCAGCTTGTAAATTCAGAAAATATTGAAGTCTTTATTTCTGGATGCAAGAGGTAGGCATGACTTTGGGCTGCCTTTCACTGGTAAGGGGATGCAAGTGTTTACAGTTGTATGTGGAAACTTGAAGGCTCTCAGGAACATTTTTGGAAAGCCTGAGAAGAAGGATTTAGAGTGTATATATGTGTATGAGCTGAGATGTTAAGTACTAGAATATGGTGGTGTTGGAATATAGATGTGTTTTTTCTGCCCAGCACCCATCCTTTGGAGAGCTGTCTTTACCCACTCCATATGGTACGTGATATGTTAGCTCAGTTCCTTTGAGATCATATGGCAAGATGGGATTAAAAGAGATCTATTTAGGGGAAATGCCTATGAGAGAAAATGGAGAGGGAGCTGAGAGAGGATAGGAGAGCTATCATGCCTGGATAGCCCCAGGCTTGCTTCATTCCCTGCTGAGCTTACGGGTTGGCTGGGAGCAGCCTAGGGGGAGGATGGGTTCTGAGCTAGCCTGGCCATGGAGTCACAGCATCAGGACCCTGCGGTCAGGGACCTGAGAGGCTCATTCCCCTTGCATGCATGATCAGTAAGAGGAGGGGACATGCCAACCTACACACTCCTACCACAAGGGAAGTGAGAATAAGTGGGTCAGTGATATACCTTTCAGGAATTTCAATTTCCTGGAGATTTGGGAATTTGGAAATTTCCAATTTCTAAGGAGAAAACCCACAATAGAATTAAGGTTTGAAGCAGAGTCATCATGGCAAGGCCCAAAGAGGAGTTCCTGCTGCTGGGGACTTTGGTGCTGCCATAATTTCCATTTCAAGATTTTTATGGTTCAGCATGTTTTTTGAACATATGGACTGTTCACTATAATCTTAATGTGTCCTTTGTTTTGAAAAATTTGAGAGTTATATTTTATTGCTTATAAGCTTCAAAGAACCCTAGCTAAGGAGGAGTGATGGGGTAGTTTTTCAAAATAAATGCTTTTAGAGAAATATAAAAGTAGATATGTGGTATTATTTAAAATATCTAAAAGCTTAAAAAACTACGGACAGATATCACATTATATGTGTTCTGGAAAGCTGTTATATTGGCAGATGTTTCAGAATTCATCCATGTCTATAGTTCATTACGAAATAGTCCATTGAACAAATAGACTGTTCATGAGAATGGTATACCCATTCTCTTCTTCATGAATAGTAAGAAGGATTATAATTGTGCAATTACAAAGCTGAGAGTACATGTATGTGTCTTGTGCATCTGTGCAAACATTTCTATAGAATTCATAGCTAAGAGTGTAATTGCTGTATCATTAGGTACCCGCTTTTTAAGCTATAGTGGTATTGCCAGTCGCTCTTCACAATGTTTGAAAAATTTACTTTAGGAATACAGCGAATTTCTCATTGTTCCATGCCATTGGAATACTTAGTATCTTTAGATTCATAATGTGGTATATTTGTAAAATGAAATATTATTTGACAGTAAAAAGAAATGAAGTACTGATACAGTCTAGAGCACAGGTGAACCTTGAAAATATTATGCCAAGTGAAAGAAAGCAAGTCCAAGAAGACTACATCTTGTATGATTCCATTTATATAAAATGTCCAAATAGACAAAGCTACAGAGACAGAGAATGAGGAGCTGAGGGGCTGGAGGGAAATGAAGGATGCATGCCAGTGGATATGGGATTGCTTTTGGGGGTGATGGAAATGGTACAAAATTGATTGCAGTGATGTTTTCATGATTTTGTGAATATACTAAGGGCATTGAACTGGGAACTCTAAATGGTGAATTATATGATATATATATATATGAATTACATCTATATATATAAATTACATCTATATATAAATTACATCTCAATAAATATATGTATCATATGTATCATATATATATAAATGAATTACATCTCAATAATTCTTCCCCTCCCCCAAAATGTTTGGAGACTATAGGTCTAAATAGAGTAGGAAATACTCGTAACAGTAATAATGGAGAAAATGAAATAAAGAACATACCAATTTTTATTGCTTACTGGAGATGGGGTAAATTAAAGATGACAGATATTGCAGGTAGACAAGCAGAAATGTGGTTTTATGAGTTGAGATGATACCAATGTGAGAGAGGGAGCAGATTTTGTTGGCAGCACCATGTGTCTCTAACAGCTGTGATTTCGGTGACTGTTGAAGCCTAGTGATGCTGAGTGGCAGAGATACTGGACTGAAGATCTCCTTTGCTGGCGTCTTTGTCTGGTTTGGGGATTAGAGTAATGCTGGCTTCATAGAAAGAGTCTGGGAGTTTTCTTTCTGTTTCTATTTTTTGAAACAGCTTCAGGAGAATAGGTGTTATTTCTTCTTTGAATGTTTGGTAGAATTCCCCAGGGAATCCATCTGTCCTGGGCTCTTGTTTTTTGGGAGGTTTTTGATCACTGCTTCAATCTCATTATTAGATATAGGTCTATTCAGATTGTCAGTTTCTTCCTGTTTCAGTCTTGGAAGTTTATAGGTTTCCAGGAATGTATCCATATCTTCTAGGATGTTAAACTTATTGGCATATAATTGTTGATAGTAATTTCTGATGATTGTTTCTATTTCCTTGGTGTTGGTCATGATCTCTCCCCTTTCATTCATAATTTTATTAATTTGGGTCTTCTCCCTTTTCTTTTGGATTAGTTTGGCCAATGGTTTATCGATCTTATTAATTCTTTCAAAGAACCAGCTTCTAGTTTCGTTGATGTGTTCTACTGTATTGTTTCTAGTTCATTGATCTCTGCTCTAGTCTTAATTATTTCCTGTCTTGTGTGAGGGGTTGGTTTAATTTGTTGTTGATTTTCCAGTTCTTTAAGGTGTAATGATAGTTGGTGTATTTGGGATTTTCCTATTTTTTTGAGTGAGTCTTGGGTGGTTATGTATTTCCCCCTTAGGACTGCCTTTGCTGTATCCCGTAGGTTTTGAATTGATGTATCTTCATTCTCATTGGTTTCCATGAAGTGTTTCAGTTCTTCTTTGATTTCTTGGTTGATCCACATATTCTTGAGCAGGATAGTCTTTAGCTTCCAAGTGTTTGATTTTCTTCTGAACTTTTTGTTGTGGTTGAGCTCCAGTTTCACGGCATTGTGGTCAGAAAATGTGCAGGGAATAATCTCAATCTTCTGGTATTTGTTGAGCCCTGATTTGTGGCCTAGTATGTGGTCTATTCTGGAGAAAGTTCCATGTGCACTCGAGAAGAATGAGTATTCTTCTGTTTTAGTGTGGAATGTTCTGAATATATAAGATCCATCTGGTCCAATGTGTCATTTAAAGTTCTTGTTTCTTTGTTGATTTTCTGTTTAGATGGTCTGTATTGCTGAGAGTGGTGTGTTGAGATCTCCTACAATTAAGTATTTGTATCAATATTACTCTTTCTTTTGCTTAACAGTTGGCTTATGTAGTTGGCTGCTCCCATGTTGGGGGCATAAATATTTAAAATTGTTAGATCTTCTTGGTGTATAGACCCTTTGAGAATGATGTAGTGTCCTTCTGTGTCTCTGACTATAGTCTTTAGATTAAAATCCAATTTGTCTGATATGAGAATCACTACCCTGGCTTTCTTTTGAGGTCCATTGGCATGAACGATGGTCCTCCATCCCCTCACTTTCAATCTGGAAGTGTCTTTAGATTCAAAATATGTCTCTTATAAACAGCATATGGATGGGTCCTGTCGTTTTATCCAGTCTGCAACCCTGTGTCTTTTTATTGGAGCATTTAGGCCATTCACATTGAGAGTGATTATTGATAGATACGTTTGTATTGACATCATGTTGCCTGTGAAGTTCATGTTTCTATAGATTACCTCTGTAAATTTCTGTTCTGTGTCACTCTTGTGTTCATTTCTCTTTTATAGAACCCCTCTTAATATTTCTTGTAGTGCTGGCTTGGTGGTTGCATAATGTTTTAGACCTTGGCTGTCCTGGTAGCTCTTTATCTCCCCTTCCATTCTGAAAGTAAACCTTGCTGGGGACATTATCCTTGGTTGCATATTTTTTTCATGTAATTTCCTGCATATGTCTTGCCAGCCCTTTCTGGCTTGCCAGGTTTCTGTGGATAGGTCTGACGTTATTCTGATGGTCCTCCCTCTATATGTAAGGGATTGCTTCCCTCTAACTGCCGTTAAGACATATTCTTTGATTTTATGATTCATGAATTTCACAATTATGTTTTTGGAGGTTTTTCTTGCTTCATTGATCTTGGGGGGTGTCCTCTCTGCCTATAGGACACAAACATTTGTTTCATTCCTCAGATTCAGAAATTTTCATCCATGATTTATTCACCTATATCTTCTAGGCTTTTCTCTCTCTCAGCTCCTTCGGGGATTCCAATAATTCTGATATTGCAGTGTTTCATGGCATTATTTATTTCCCTAATTCTATTTTCATGGGATTTTAGCTGTTCGTTCCAAGACTTCTCTTGCTCCTCCTTCTTAATCTATCTGTCTTCTAAATCACTAATACGATCTTCAGCTTCACTTACTCTAGCTGTTAGCGTATTTAAATTAGATTGCATCTCATTAATGGCCTATCTAACCTCGGCTTTCATTTCTGTCATTGGAGCTTTTATCTTGAGACTAATGTTTTCCAAGTTAGCCATTGCTTGGACGATTGCTGCCCTGATTTCCACTTCTGTCTTATTGTTTTTTTTTTTTTTTTTTTTTAAGATTTTATTTATTTGACAGAGAGAAACACAGTCAGAGAGGGAACACAAGCAGGGGGAATGAGAGAGGGAGAAGCAGGCTTCCCGCCAGGCAGGGAGCTGGATGTGGGACTCGATCCCAGGTCTCCAGGGTCATGACCTGAGCTGAAGGCAGTCGCTTAACCAACTGAGCCACCCAGGCGCCCCCTGTCTTATTGTTTATGTTCATTTCCAGTAAATCTGCGACAGGGGTTGCAGTCTCTGGGTTTTTCTTTTGTTGGTCGTTCCTCCTCCGAGTCATTTTGGCGAGGATGTATAGCTGAAAATATCAACCACTATCCAGATGAATTGTTCACTGGAAGGGTTCAGAGCAATCAGAAGTCATACCGAAAAGGAAGAAGGAAGAAAAAAAAGAGAAGAAGAGAAAGGAAGCAAGAAAAAAAAACTGGGCCAGAGTGGGCCCCAATGATAGGATTTATATGGTGAAAAAACTATAACACAGTAAAGAAAAAGACCATCAAGAGTAAAAGAAAGTCGAAGAGATCAAAAAGCTAAGCCCATCCCGAATGACCCCCAAGATCAGTATTTATATATTGCAAAGGTGAAAACAATTACACAGAAACACTGACAGAGTAGGGCAGGAAGGTGAGTGCAAACCCTCCTTATGGGAAAGGAAAGTATTTCAGATCCTCCTGGATGTGTCTTGTTATTGTTTTTAGTGGAGTCCACTATCTAAAGATATAAGGAGATTAAAACTGATTTGGAGTAGTATTGAATAGGAATGAAGGATTAACTTGAAGCTTATAACGAAATGTATATTTAAAAGAAAAAAGAATAAAGGAAAGAAGAGAGAAAAAAGGAAAAAGAAACAGAAAAAACAAACAAATGAAAGTAGCAACAACAACTACAACAACAAAACACAGGTATGTTTTGAAAAAATTTCAAAGTAAAAAGTTATTATGGAGTGTTGTATTAAGTATCACATTGTAATAAGAAGTGGGTTAAAAAATAAAAGAGCAAAAACCATGAGAATGAATTTTAAAATAAAGTGAAAACTTTAAAAATAAAAATAGAAAAAAGTTAAAAAGAAAATAAAGTGAAAAGCTATATCTATAACGTGTACAGCTTTGGGATTGTACCAGGAGTTTAATATATTGCCTTTCCCCTGATGTTGGGGTTTTACAGTTTTGGTGTTGTCCTCTTGTTCTCCTGGCTTGCCTTCTGGGGGAGTGGCCTGCTGCACTGTTTTTTAGTCCCTTCTGCCTGGGTGAGTCCCTGCCCCCTTCCTAGGGCTTGGGCTCCATGGAAACCAGGTTTTCAGGCTTTTGTTCCCTGGAGTATTTGTTCTTTTGCGGCTTTTTGCAGCTTTTCAGGAAGCCAGGCCGGACTAAGACATCTGTGCCCAGACCTCCTTCTCAGAGAGAGGCCTCAGCAGCCTTCTGAATGTTGTGGGGCTCACAGCCTCTCCCTGTAACTTCTCCTTGGCTGCTTGTCACAACCGGCGCCCCCACAGGAGCTGGTCAGATGGGCGACGGAAGTCCCCGTTTGTCGTTTCACTCATCTCTGCTGATGCTCTTCTGTCCCTGTAAAGATCCAGAAGTGATCCAGAAGTGTGTAGTCTTACATGTCAGGCTGATTTCATGGGTGTTCAGATTGTCCTGGTAGATAGTTTATCTCACTTCAGGAGACCTTATGAAACAGGCTCTCCTACTTCTCCGCCATCTTGCCCCCTCTGAGAGAGGTCTTGATTTAGTATGGATTAACTATTGTCAAGGAGAATAAGTGGTGAGGTGTATCTAAAAGTAATCCATCCAAGGAATTCATATATATACATATGTAAAATTTGATACTTTCTAATCTAAGGCCACTATACCAATTTAGAGGTTTGAAATTTTTCTCATGAAGAATTATCATGAAGAAAATTCTCTCTATGAAAAGAAACTTTGTCTCATTCACTTATGTGCATACCATTTCAGGGGTTTTCAACAAACAGTCAATTCAGGGCATCTGGGTGTCTCAGTCAGTTAAGCATCTGCCTTCAGCTCAGGTCATGATCTTTGGGTCCTAGGATGGAGCCCAGCAACAAGCTCCCTGCTTAGCAGGGGGTCTGCTTCTCCCTCTCTCTCTGTCTCTCCCCTCTGCTCTCACACATCGCTCTCTCTCTCAAACAAATAAATAAAATCTCTTTTTTTTAAAGTCAATTCATAAGTTAGCAATATGTTGATCATCATAGTTTTCTACAAGTATGACATTTGGAGCATATTATCTATATAATTCTGGCATTTTGACTTACTCATCTTTCAAGAGGTTCATTTGTGAAATAAAAACTTTAAAAAAACCCCTATAGTCTTTTTTTTTTAGATGTTTCTTTTTTTTTTTTTTTAAAGATTTTATTTATTTGACAGAGAGAAACACAGCGAGAGAGGGAACACAAGCAGGGGCAGTGAGAGAGGGAGAAGCAGGCTTCCCGCCAAGCAGGGAGCCCGATGTGGGACTCGATCCCGGGTCTCCGGGACCATGACCTGAGCTGAAGGCAGTTGCTTAACCAACTGAACCACCCAGGTGCCCCAAAACCCCTATAGTCTTAAAAGGTATGTATTTTATGCTCTGAAGATGATTTATTATTAAATAAGCCCTGCCAAAAGGCCATTTGACAAAGTGTATTTTCCAGATGCCTGGAATCTTTATTATTAACACCATTACCTTAATGTCTTCTAAGGAGATGTTTGCATTTTAACAAAGCTGAGAGGTTTTTTTTTGAACCTGGAAACAGCCCCTAATTGAGTAAATGAAGTGGATGGCATCTGGGGAAAAGGGACTGATGTCAGGGGAAAACCCTACAAGGCTCGGACAATAATGCCTACTTCACTGGCTATTAGGAGTGCAGGCGGTGTGGACATTAGTGACCTGGGCTGCTGGGGGGGCTCCAGGGAAGCGGCACGCAGACCCATTCCCATGGCAGCAGCATCTGCTGAACTCCGCGGATGGTTGACAGGTGGGACTCTTCTCAGACCCTCAGATTTTTCAGTAGGTCAGCAACGTGGATATAAATATGAACTCTTATTGTTAAATGTTGACATCTAATTACATTTTGAAATGATCTGTAGGTCAACAATTTGCAAGATAAGCAGGTTAGTTCTGTGGGCCCTGAGAGGCCCATACACCGCCCACTTGAAATCTTCACAATAGACCATTTCCCAAAGGAAGCTGAAGGATACCGAAGACAGATGTTGGCCTCTTCTCTGTTAAACCTAGGACTCATGACATCAGGAGTTCTCCCCTCTGCTTTTTGTGGACAGCCCGTGATTAAGCTTTGCACTGTGTCTCCATGGGCTAGGCCAGCTCCTCCCTGGAAGAGGGAGTTCAAAGTCAATGTTTAATTTCTCCCCATTTTCAGAATCAGCAGAGGCCCCGTCCTTTCCCAGAAGTCACAAGGAAATCTGAGTTGAGTAAAATCATGGGATAGGCTGCAGCTACTTCTGCCAGGGATCTAAGAGCATGAAAGTTATAGGTATTGCCCTTCCTCCACTTCCCTCCCATATACCGATTAGTACTTAGGTTCTTCAGTAACAAATCACTGAGAGCTTTGGAGTTATAAAAGTCAAGCCAAAGAAACTTACGTATGGTGGTTGCCAGAGCGGAGGCATTGGGGGGAGGAGGGGCAAAATCGATAAAGAGGATGAAAAGGTGAAACATCCAGTCATAAAATAAATAAGTCACAGAGATGAAAAGTACAGCACAGGGAATAATGTTGTGATAACATTGCATGGTGACAGATGGGAACTACACCTAACATTCTGAGCGTTTTGTCATGTACAGTATTGTTGAATCAGTGGGGTCCCTGGGTGGCTTAGTTGACTAAGCACAGGACTCTTGATTTCAGCTCAAGTCATGATCTCAGGGTCATGGGATCAAGCCCCACATCAGGCTCAGTGCTCAGCGCAGAGTCTGCTTATCCCTCTCTCTCTGCCCCTCCCCCTGCTTGCATGCACATGCTCTCTCTTTATTTTTTTATTTTTATTTTTTAAAGATTTTATTTATTTGACAGAGAGAAACACAGCCAGAGAGGGAACACAAGCAGGGGGAGTGAGAGAGGGAGAAGCAGGCTTCCTGCCGAGCAGGGAGCCCGATGTGGGACTCGATCCTGGGTCTCCGATATCATGACCTGAGCGGAAGGTAGTCGCTTAACCAACTGAGCCACCCAGGCGCCCCATGCTCTCTCTTTAATAGAGAAGTAGAATATTTTTTTAAATTGTTGAACCAATATGTTGTACACCTGAAACTCACATAACATTGTCTATACTTTAGTAGAAAGGAAAAAGACAGACCAGGGAGTTGGGGGTCACAATAACATACCCACTACTAAGCCAATTAAGATCCTGCTGTTAAAAAACCAGAGCCCTGAAACTAACTGCCTGGTTCAAATTCTGACCTTACCCCCACCTTTGTACCTGTCTGAGCTCACCCCCTCTGCAAAATGGGGATAATAAAATACCTATTTGCGAAGGTGTTGTGAGGATTAAGTAAGTTAATACTCAGCACACCATACAGTTGTTTGCTATTATAAGACAAATATTATTTTGGAAATTTGTGGGAAACTGGACTTCAGAAAAGCTAACTCTCTTGCCCAAAGTCACATTGCTTTAAAAAAAAAATGGGTGCTGAAATTTGAGCTTCAGTGTAAATCCAAAGACACAGTATTCTGGTGTATTTACCCCACCTTCCAGATTTTCTCATAATGACGTTGGGTTCATCTGACTGTGATTCGTACATAACCGAGTTTCACAGAGGGTCCTAGCTGCACTGGAAGTTGGTACATTATAGGACTTGATTGCAGCAAATGGCCTTATAAGTCATAGTTTGAGCTCTTCCGAGAGGAAAACAAGGTCAAGGCAATAAGGAGGATTCCCAAGAGCTGATATAGGTCTACCTACCCAGTGGGCAGGGAGAAAAAAGACCTCTCCAGAAACAGTAGACTCCAGATGAAAGCCTTGTCCAAACACAGAGAAAACGAGAAGCTTATCACTTGGTACTTGTTGGGGTTGAGTAACAAATCAGGCAGTAGAACACTTTGGGGTTGAGTAACAAATCAGGCAGTAAGGTCCAGAAATCAAACGAGGCCTCCTGAACTAAGTGTCCTTGGGAACTTAATGTACACCAAAACCATTTTTATTAGCTCAACGTCTATCGATAAAGGCCTTCTACATAGCAAGAGCTGAAATCAGAGTCATAAAACCTCAGCTCAGAAGCAGCTTAATGATCCTTACAGATAAGGAAAGAGAGGCTGGGACAGAGGAATGACTTGTACAAGGTCACCTCGGGAGTCAAAGCAGAATGAAAACCAGACTCTGGGAGCATGGTGTCCGTAGCTGGGACCGTGACCTTGGAATCAGATCGCATGGAGCCCACTCTGACGTCACCTCTGTTTCCTCTCCAACATTGGGGAATTATGAACTATTTCTGAGCTTCAATTTCCTCATTTTTAAAAACAGGAGAAAGAGCGGCAGTTGCTTCCAATAGTTGTTGTGATGACATGATCCGTAAACAGCACCAACCATCAAGCCTGACTTGCTGCGAGTACTCCAGTGTGTCTGTTGGGGACATTACGGGCCACCCACCTGGGGCCCTCTCGGCTGCACTGTCACAGATCAGTCATGTAATGAATAAATGATTAGAATGGACCGTTTTATTGCACTGATAGGGAAAGGCACTTCCAGACCTTTTTAGCCCCACCCCCACATCCACCTACAGCGGTAAAGCCACTGGCAGCCAGCACCTGCTGGTGTCACCAGGCCCCTAGACAAAGCTTCTCCTGGTACAGGTTCACTCCGGGACACCAAGCCCATGCAGAATGGGGTCCAGATAGGGTCTCAGCAGGTAGTCAGCCTGGGTGGAAACCCAAGCACATTTGGGCGAACGCGCTGCCACTCCTTTTGGGGGCTGAGTGGGGAGTACCCAGCCCAGAGTAGCAGTACTCAGCCGACCTCTTCCTCCCATGGGGGGGCCCCTTGGTTCCTTTCTGTGTGTGCCCCAGGTCATGGGCTCCCCCACTTCCTGCCTACTCTGCTGGGGGATCTGGAGGTGCTGAGACAGGACTGGCTACAAAGCGATGACCTTGGAAGAGTCTGACTGAGGGAGAGTGAGGGCAAGGCAGGGCTTGCAGAGAACCAAGTGGGGACCCTGGTTGTTTTAGCTTTTCCCCCGGAACGACTGGAAGCTGGAAGAAGAATTTTTTGGCACTTTTGAGTGATTGAAACACTGATTCTGCAATGTCTCATCTTCTAAGACTTGTGCTCTAGAGGAAAAGAGTCTGAGCCAAAGAGGCATCGATCCCTGATTGCCAAGGGGCTGCAGAGTGGGGGTTTATTAGGTGGGTGGATTGGGCTGGGTCCTTATGATGATTTCTCTGGTGGAGACACTGATGAGGAATGACAGCAATAAAGTCAATAAAATGTATGCAAATCATCACCAGAACATTTTTTTTGGGAAGATTTTATTTATTTTTAGAGAGAGAGAAAGCAGGGTGAGGGGCAGAGGGAGAAGGAGAGAGAATCTCAAGCAGATTCCTTGGTGTGTGTGGAGCCTGATGTGGGGCTCGATCTCATGACCCTGAGCTCACAACCCTGAGCTGAAATCAAGAGTCAGATGCTTAGCGGGCTGAGCTGCCTAGGCGCCTCAGTACTAGAACTTGTAAATGCATCTGCCAAGTCTCTTATCCGTAGGTGAAATTCTTCATCAGCTGCCAAACTCATTCTCCTATGTAACTGAAAGTGATTTTGCGTGTTTGTGGTAAAATGCACATAACATAAAAATTGCCAATTTAACTTTTTTTTTTTTTTCTGTAGGCTTTGAGCCCAGTGCAGGGATTGAACTCCCTACCCTGAGATTATGACCGGAGCCAAAATCAAGAGGCCGATGCTCAACCAACTGAGTCTCCCAGGAGCCCCTGAAGATAGTGATCTCTTAAACCAAGGTCAACTTTTCGCTATCTACATGCCCTTTCCTTTCTTGACGCTTCACTACCAACTCTAGGCAACAGTCCTATGTTCAGACTTTCCGAACATGGGAAGTCTCTGGAAAAGATTTCTTGAAGGGGGATTTTGGTCAGACAACTGAGTAAAGGAGCTGTAAGAAATGCTCAGTCTGATCATGCCTGATTTCTACTGGGGAATCTTTCTTTTCAGGCGAAGGGGGGCACTTTCGAGAAAAGAGAAAGCAGATTTGGGATGAAAAGAGCAAAGAATGGTGATGTCACTCACCGGTAATCCACCTGGCATGAAACCAAAATTCCAGTCCTTCTACCACCAAGTCACCTTTAGTGACCTCTGCTAAGTCATCTCACCTCTCCAGGTAGCCTCATCTGTGACGTGAGGGTAGACACAGTGGCCTTCCTTAAGCCGGATAAGGCAGCTGCTAGAGCGAAAGGAAGTAACAGGATTTGTTGGTGCTGACTCTTTGCGATTTCTAAGTGCTTTTCCTTTAATTTCAATGGTTTGTCCAAGCTTTGTGGGCGGATCGAATGGCATAATAAAGACAAGGGCTAAACCAGAACCATATTTTGAATTCTTAGAATGACGAAAGGAAGCTTCATGAAAACTTTCCACCAAATTACACCAAACTTTAACCTCCATGAAGGCAGGAACAGGGTCTGTACTGGTCCCAGTTGAATGCTCAGCCCCAAGCCAAGAGCAGGCAACATGTATTTGTCACGTGGACATGAAGAGTGGTCTTCACAGTTATGTACATGGAGAAACTGATGAGAAAGTTGCCCATATTAGGGTTTAATGCAGTGCTCAATATTCTGCCTGATATGAAAGATAGCCCAAACAGGGAGGAATCTGGAAAATCCACCCTAGTGGCTGTTTGCTTAAGCAATATTTTATGTTTGAACCCTACATATTGTGTAATTATGGATGTGAACAACGAGGATGAAGATTATACAGAATAGCAATATATTGCTTGATGTATTATATAGCATTAAGCAAATCATTGGCTCTTCAAACCTTACATGTAATTAGCAGACAGCAGTTTGGTCCAAGTCTGAGTGTTAGCTGGATGAATGGTGGCTCATGGTTCATTCAGTTCTGGTTACAGAACCTAGTAACTGCCCTTTCTGTTCACTATGTTATATTTTTTATGTAAAAGATGAGCCAAATCAACTGCCTTATAATGGTTTACAATTTTTCATTTTGGGGTCATTTTGTAAAACATTCTCTTCCTCTCTCTCTCTTTCTCTGTCTCTCAGGAGGCAGACAAACATACTTTGGACCTTGGGAACAAACATTTCCTTTCCCTGAAAACCAAAAAGGGAAATGAGAAAGAGGAAAGAGAAAGACACATTTTATAATTTGAACAGAATCTGACCCTAGCATTGGCTGTACTGTGCTGAGCCCGGGCAGAGAGATGGGGGATTGAGGTACGGCCTTGCTTTCCCAAGTGTAGGCTAGCATATAGAACTTTAAGATAGCTTGCAATGATGTATTCATCCAAAATTCATGGTAATTTAAACTAGGAATACAATGTTAAAAAACCTGTTAGTTCAAGGGGCACCTGGGTGCCTCCGTAGGTTAAGTGGCTGCATTTGGCTCCAGTCATGATGCCAGGGTCCTGGGATCAAGCCCCACTTTGGGCTCTCTGCTTAGTGGGGTGTTTGCTTCTCTCTCTCTCTCTACCCTCTGCCTTCCCCTGCTTGTGTTCGCTCTCTCTCTCTCCTCTGCATGCTCATCCTCTCTCTCTCAAATAAATCTTTTCAAAAAGTCTGTAAATAATAATACTCTAGCTGACTCACTCATTTTATTCAGTTACAAGATTAAGGATTGATCTAAAAGAAGAGAAATCAAAGACCTTTGCTCTCTACTTGAACCCTCAACTGAAGACTGAAGTTTTTGTAAGAAATTCTTTCCTTTGTGGGTCAGAAGGAGTAGAAGGGAGATGGGCCCCAGCTTAGCATTTAGGCACAAGAAGTACTTTGAGTTCAAGTTATATGTACAAGTGAAACAAGGAATAAAAACCTTTGGGGAAGGCAACAAATAATTGACCCATTAAAAACCAGTCTAAAGTTTAAAAAAAGAGGAAAGATCGATTTAAATGTTCTCTTACAAAACAATCTTATAAAAATGGCAAATATAGTAGATCATAATATTATTTACATCAGAATATGTGCTTTTGAAGATCTGTGGTCTTGTAATGAATTACCTGTGTAGCTCCATGATGAAGAATAGCCATTTTAACCGGAAAAGGCATGTTTACCTTCAAAAGATACCCAAACACAGAGTGCTAATGTATCTTACCATCGGTCTTCTTTGCCTCAGGTTTCTCTCCACTTTCAGTTGGCCATTCTTTCCTTCTCAAAAGCTTAGATAAGATGTAAACGCAGGAAATAACTATAGCTGGCTTGGCACTGGCAGAGCCTAGGTCCTGAAACTTCAGAGTCTAAAACCGTCCCTGCTAAATGCCTAGCATAGGGAGCAGATGAAGGGGGTAGGGGCTCCTTGAGGTATATATTCTATGCTCACTCATTATATATAACTCACCCCCTCACTGAAGTCTTAAGTTTGCTTGATTTTATCTATTTTTTTAAAGATCTTATTTATTCATTAGAGAGAGAGAAAGAGAGAGAGAACAAGCGGGGGGAAGGGCAAAGGGAAAGGGAGAAGCGGACTCTCCGTTGAGCAAGAAGCCCAACATGGGGCTTGATCCCAGGACATGATCTGAGCCGAGGGCAACCGCATAACCAACTGCTGCCACCCAGGCACCCAGATTTGCTTGATTTTAGAGTTGCTCCTCAGAAAGACTAAATGTTGTATGCCGAGGCTCTTTGTAGCTCGTCAGCTCGTTCGAAACCATAATTGCTAAAACCAAGAATTAGGACTTTGCTACTCAGAGTGCCAGCGTAGGCTGGCAGCATTAGCTCCAAGCACCTGGGAACTTGTTAGAAACGCAGAATCTGGGACGCCTGGGTGGCTCAGAGGGTTAAGCCTCTGCCATCAGCTCAGGTCATGATCCTGGAGTCCTGGGATCGAGTCCCACATCGGGCTCCCTGCTCAGCGGGAAGAAGCCTGTTTCTCCCTCATTCCCCCTGCTTGTGTTCTCTCTCTGGCTGTTTCTCTGTCAAATAAATAAATAAATAAAATTAAAAAAAAAAAAAGAAACGCAGAATCTGGGGCTTCTGCGTGGCTCTGTGGCTTAAATATCTGCCTTTGGCTCAGATCATGATCTCAGGGTCTTGGGATCGAGTGCCCGTCAGACTCTCTGCTCAGCAGGGAGCCTGTTTTTCCCTCTGCCTCTGCCTGCCGTTCTCCCTGCTTGTTCTCTCTGTCAAATAAAGAAATAAAACCTAAAAAAAAAGAAAGAAAGAAAAATTTTTTAAAAAAGAAGTGCAGAATCTTAGGCTTGCAACAGATCTCCTGAGTCTGAATCAGCATTTTAGTGGGATTCTCGAGTGACTGACAGGCTCCTTAGAGTTTGAGAAGCACTACACTAAAGTGTATCCCAGTGTCTTAGAATTTGTCATTTATGGTGCCCACTTCCACTGTCTGGCAACTTCATGGAAGTATCTCCTGGGCTCCGTGGAAGGATTCTTCCTTGATTTTTCCTGTTGAATGGAGACAAATGAGTGAAGACATTCATGAGGCATTGTATATTTCTATATTGGTCTTTCTTTATATTAAATTAAAAATAGGGGGCTAACGGTCATCTGACATGACAGTAAATAATAAAGTAATAACTCCTAGTGAGAACCATAATTCAGAATTTCTAGACAACAGTATTTTTAGTTCAACAGCCTGGGGATCACTATTCGCAATTCCCAATTTGTCTCTAATTTTTATATTTGCCTTAGGGTTTGCTTTAAGTTTATGTTGAGCAAGTATCATTGGTTGCTTATTAGCAGGAGTAAAAGTCTGAACACTTTTCCCACTGTGTCTTGCTTTGGGAGTCAGAAAAGTGAATACAGTGCCGTGTAGCAGGGGAGTTGAATACCCCCTTACTCACGAGGAGAAGGAACAAGTAAGATCAGCTTCAGTAATGGGTGTTGGTCTCCCATGGCCAGCAGACCCTTCCCCCAACCGATGACGGGCAGTTGGCTCTCCTGCCCCCCTCTGGAATTGCAGCAGAAGCGCCCCATCCGCTCCCCACAGGGGACCGATAGAGTGGTGGGGTTGGCCAGGCGGCATATGCCGCTTACACAGAACATAGGATCACACGGAGTCTGAAACAGAGAAAGATATTCCCACACAAGGTGACAAGTTTAACAGAGGACGAAGTGACTTTTTATCTCTTGGTAAGAAATGTTCCAGACCCAAGGCCCATTCTGACTCAGCTCATAGAGGTTGAAGAACTGCACGCATAAAAGTCCTTTCCCCATAGTTTTATTTTATTCCTCTATCTTACATTAGTTTTGTATAAAGCTACTTCATTCAGGGGCCTCTGGATGGCTCAGTCAGCATCTGCCTTTGGCTCAGGTCATGAACTTAGTTAGGGTCCTGGGATCGAGCCCCGTGTGGGGCTCCGTGCTCAGCCAAAGTCTGCTGTCTCTATTCCCTTCCCTCTGTCTCCTCCTAATTGTGCTCTCTGTTTCTCTCTTAAATAAATAAATCTTTTAAAAAAGCACTATTTCATTTAACAGTAACTTTAATTGAGAAGGTTTACACACTGAGTTAAATCCCATTTTCCCTCCTTACATTGGCCCAGGGGTACCATTTCGGCTTCTCAGGAATTCTGCCCCAAGAGCGACAGCCTTTGGAGACACTTTTTAGTTGGGAAGGAAATGCCTTTGATAATTGCCTGAGTATCTGCCACGAGCCTCATAGGGACACTAACAACAAGTGAGTTGTTCCACTTACATCATATCCATCATTCCCTGACCCAGCGTTCGGTTCTGTATTCGGTCTTTCTCCCACAGGGTGGCTATGCTGGAGCGGCACTTGCTCTTCCTTAGCTATATGAAATATCTGCGTAGAATTTCCAGGGAACAGGATCCGGGACTCCTGGGCTGTTGTCTGTAAACTGGATCGCCAATGGCCTAGCTGTGTAGGTGTGTAAGCATGGTCCCGAATGGCTATGCACTCGGGACAGATGCTCACAAAACGTAAAAACAAACTGACCATCATAATGCTTACACACAATAAACCTTGTCAGATTGAGCTTACTTTTCATGCACTGCAGGGATGTTAAGGATAATAGGCCGGTTTTGTTCTGTTCCATGACTTTGGTGACAGCATGCTTCATTGAATGGAAATCCTTAATTCTGTTGTAATAACACGTAGCAATGTGGTTTGTGTTTTTGAAATGGTTTCATAGTTCCTTTGCCACCTCTTAGTTCCAAAGATGTGATCATGTATCATTTTCTATTCACTTTATAGTTTTGCCTTTCAATTTTTAAAAACAATTTTATTTATTTATTTTACGGGTTGGGGGAGGGAGAGAGAGAGCACAAGCAGGGGGAGTGACAGGCGGAAGGAGAGGGAGAAGCAAACTCCTCCCTGAGCAGGGACCCCCAACACGGGTCTCGATCCCAGGACCCTGGGATCATGACCTGAGCTGAAGGCAGAGGCTTAAATGACTGAGCCACCCAGGCACCCCTACGGTTTTGCCTTTCAAATTTAGATACTTAATTCATCTGGAGCCTTTTTGTAGGGTGTTATGTAGAAGTAATTTAATTTTTCTTCATAATAAACTGGTTTTCTCAACAGCATGCAGTAAACAATTTATCCTTTCTCCACTGATTTGTGGTACAGTTTTTATGGTGTGTTAGGTTCTGTATACATATACTCTATCTCAAAACTCTCTTTTCTGTCCCATTGGGCTATTTAGCTATTCTTGGGCTACTATCACCATTTTAAAGTTTATTTAAATGGCTTTGGAATATGTCATAATACCTAGAAAGGCAAGTTCTTTCTTTACTTTTTTAAAAATTGACTTAATTATTTATGGATGTCTATCTATATAAAGTTTAGAATAAGTTTATTTGGGTTCCCAACAAAAATCCAGCTGGAATTTTGTTTGGAATGACACTAGACTTAGAGACTAATATGAAGATAATTGATGTTTTTGTAATATAGATGTATTACATCCAAAATCATGGGATATCATTCCTTTTTTATTTTTTTAACTCAGACCATCTTCTATGTAAGTGCACATCTCGTAACCTCTTTACTTACAACATAGTATAGATTAGGACCTCAAAATACTACATTAAACAGTAGAGTAGCAATGATGTTGGGCACCAATTACTTTGTTTACTATCTTAAAGAACTTCCATTAAGTATAATGTTTGCAGTATTTTTGGCATAGAAACTTTATTGAATAAAATATATTCCCTTTGGGGAGCCTGGCTGACTTAGTCAGTGGAGCATGCAACTCTTGATCTTGGGGTCATGAGTTCGAGCCCCATGTTGGATATGGAGTCTACTTAAAATACAAAATAAAGATAAAAAAAAGGTGTTCCCTTTATTCTTAATTTGCTAAGACTTTTTCCCTCTTAAAGTTAATAATCGAGGTTTTTTTCCTGCATCTATTGATGATCTTCCAGTCTATTAGTAT
Organism: Spilogale gracilis; assembly: GCA_004023965.1. Lineage (NCBI taxonomy): Eukaryota > Metazoa > Chordata > Mammalia > Carnivora > Mephitidae > Spilogale > Spilogale gracilis. The sequence continues at coordinate 23,694 of PITA01006707.1, forward strand.
ATTGAACTGTATTAATTGATTGGTTCATGTTAGTTCCATTCTTATATTCCTGTAATAAACCAAAGTTTATCATCTTATTTATATCCTAGCAGAGATTTTGACATCTCATTCATGACTGAGCCTGGCCTGTCATTTTCCTCTCTCATATGGTCCTTGTCTGGCTTTACTATTAAGGTTATATTGGTCTAGCAGAACAAATTAGAGACCATTTCCTCTGTCTTTATTTTCCAGAGGTTTTGGAATGATGGATTCCTTTCAAGTTTTGGTAAAACTTGCTTTTAAACTGGCCAGATACAAGCATTTTTCTTTTCTCAGAAAAAAAATACATAATAGGAAAATAGGTAAGTATTTGTACATATACACGCATGTATGTATGTTTATGGAAGTATAACAGGCATCCAGAAGAGTGCAAAAGACATAAACATAGACGTTTATTTTCACAAAGTCACTTTAGGAAATGGAACATGCCTGGGGTGCCTTCTGCTCAGGTCATGGTCTCAGGGTCCTGGGATCGAGACCCGTGTTGGGGGTCCCTGCTCAGGGAGGAGTTTGCTCCTCCCTAACCCTCCGATCTTCCCCTCCCTGGCTCATGCTCATTCTCTTTCTTTCAAGTAAATCAATAAAACCTTTAAAAAAAGAAAGCATTACCTGATCATTCCTTCCCAATTTCCTTGCTATTATTGTCTTTTTTAACTTCTCTTTAGATAGGTATTAACGTAATTTAAAAAAGAGAAACAGATACCGTATAAAAAAAGAAAAACAGATAGTGTGTGTTTCTGTTAATTTGTATTTACTGATTACCTATCCATTCCTTCATGTCAGACCTTCATTTTGGGGAAGGTTTGTCTATGAGTTTTCTTTTTTTTAAATATTTACTTATTTTTTAGAAAGAGAGAGAGGGCGAGCAGGGTGGGGTGCAGAGGGAGAGGAAGAAAGACAATCTCAAGCAGGCTGCCCGCTGAGTGGGGAGCTCTATGTGGGGCTTGATCCCATGACCTTGAGATCATGACCTGAGCCAAAATCAAGAGTCAGACGCTTAACCGACTGAGTCACCCAGGGACCCCCAGTCTATGAGGGTTTTCTTTTTTAAAGTATCTGTTAGAGATAATGTCTCTGGCTTTGGTGTTAATATAAAAATATCATTACTTTGCCCTCATTTTTGGAAGATAGGCTTGATGATACATAATTCTAGGTTGCCACTTGCTTTCTGTCAGACTTTGAAGTTGTTTATTGTACTCTATTCTCACATTGCTGCTTCGAGAAGTCCGCTGCCTATTTTTTGTCTCTTATTTCTTCAGAAGTGATCTGCTTTTCCTTCATAATTGCTTTTAAGATTTTTTTCTCGTTTCCTATTCTGCAGTTTCACTATAGAGCATCTGCATGTGGGTTTCTTTTATTCATCTTGAGATTCACTGACGTTCTTAAACTTGTGGATAGGTATATTCATTTCTTTTTTTTTTTTTTAACATTTTAATTTATTTATTTGACAGAGAGAGAGATCACAAGTAGGAAGAGAGGCAGGCAGAGACAGAGGAGGAAGCAGGCTCCCAGCTGAGCAGAGAGCCCGATGCGGGCCTGGATCCCAGGACCCTGAGATCATGACCTGAGCCAAAGGCAGAGGCTTTAACCCACTGAGCCACCCAGGCACCCAGGTATATTCATTTCTAGAAAATTCTTGGTCACTACTTGAATATTCCCTTCCTTTCATCTTCTCTTTTCTCTTAACATTTTCAATTCAGTGTTTGTAGAACTCCTCATGGTAGATTTCCTGTCGCTTAACGTCTTTTTCAGATTCTCCATCTTCTAGTTTCTATGCTGAAATCTGGGTACTTTTTCAGAATTATCTTCCAGTTAACTAAATCTCTCACCTATGTCTAGTTTACTTTTTAATCTAGTGTGAGTTTGAAAGACCCCTGCTTATGATGGAGGATAGTTGGAAGAAAGGCAGGAACAAGAGGCCCGGGTCTTAATGGAAAGCTACCCTTCAAAGGAAAAAGACCCCATTCTGTTATTCTAGGTTTTACTGAGTGCCCCCAGCTTTCAGTCTTCCTACTGGAAGGACTTCACAAGTTTTATGTGACAGAAAGAATGGAATGGCCTTGGATGTCCTCACCCAGGTACCCAGGTTAGGGCAGTGGCGGCCCCTGCCCTCTTGAACCCTGAAGCTAGGAACCACCATCCTAGAAGGAGCCCTCCACCCTCTCCCACAAGAACAACTATCTGATAAGTAGCTGAGTATGGGGACAAAAACCTGATTGGGTGACTGGCGGAGGGAGAGTTAACCAGATTAAAACAGCCCACACCAAAAAGCCTATAAAAACGTCTAGATTTTTTTTTTTTTTTTTTTTAAAGATTTTATTCATTCATTTGACAGAGAGATCACAAGTACACAGAGAGGCAGGCAGAGAGGAGGAAGCAGGCTCCCTGCCGAGCAGAGAGCCGGATGCGGGCCTCGATCCCAGGACCCTAGGATCATGACCTGAGCCGAAGGCAGGGGCCTCAACCCACTGAGCCACCCAGGCGCCCAAAAAACGTCTAGATTTAACCACTACATCGTCAACCCTCTTGGGCCCCCTCCTCCTTGGGGAACGTTGTACTGTCTCCCAATAAACTGCTCTACTATCGCTCACTCAACTTTGCTTTGCAGCCTGCCACTCTATGCCTGGTCCATCTCTTCATTCTTCCAAGAAGCGTGACCAAGAACGGCCAGCACTAAAGAAAAAGAAATCCTACAACACTTACATTTTGCATTTTTAAATGGTTTTTTTGGTTCTTGTTTTTATATCAATTTCAGTTGTCCTTTGCTGTTCGTTTTTCTTTGAAATTTGGTCTCCATTTAATATGGTTATACTGGAAGCATGTCTTACAAGTTATTTTATATTCAGAATCTGATCATTCCCATACATGGAGTCTTGAGGTATAAATCTGTTGTTTGTTGTTTCTGCTGACTTTTACTGATAGCTGAATATTCATGTATGTTTGGTGATTTTTTTCCAAAATGGCGAGTTCCTATTTGACTGAAGTGAACACATAGGAATCCCGAGGGCCTGAATTGCAGTGTTTACCTTCAAGAGAGCATTTGAAGTGGGTGAAATCACATTAGCTGGGTTTGAGGGTCTTGGTTAGATGCATAGCCAGATGGATGTTGGACGGCTTCATCCTGCAGCCTACTAATCATGGTGTTGATACCCACAATTGCTTAAGGGGAAAATGCAAATTTCCTTTGTTTTCTACTGAACAGTCACCTTTCAGCTCACTAGCCCTTTTAATAGGTTTATTTTCCTTGGTTCCCATTCTATTGTTTGGAATAATTTCTTCCCGGTAAAAAGTACAGGTCCACTTCCTCTTCCTTTATAAGACCTCATTTTGTTTTTGTTTTTGTTTTTGTTTTTGATGACGGGAGCTTTTTCCATCCTTGGGGTGAGAGAGGCTACTTTCCCTTTCCCCTGGAGGGAAGAAAGGAGCTCATTCCTGATAGGAGAGTTCTCCCTCAAGTAAAATAAGGGTGTGTTGTTTTTGTTACTGTTTCTGTGAATGTCTCAAACACGGGAGGGAAATCAGGCCAAGAGTCACCACTAGTGATACCTGATCTCCCTTTCAGATGTCTGTTTGTTCTGATAAGCATGCAGAGAAGATCCCGAGGGATGAAAATCCTATCCCAGACTACAAACATGGGTTGAAAGAATTAGAGACACTGAGAGGATGGCCATCTCAGGATGGACTGATTTAATGGCTCTAAGGGACTGGTGGTCATCAAGTGTATTTAGGATTGTTGGCTTATGTCATATGGATCCTCTTGATTTAGCTATTCATCTGTTTAATTTATCTTGTTCTGTTGCAGTGAGCCCAAGCTGTTAAACCCTCCTGGCTACCGTCAGTGGCTACCCCCCCCTACTGCCACATATTCTAGTTCTATAAGGAGCTCAGAGAAATGGAAATATCTGTGCCATCAGAGGCTTTTCTTGGGGGCAGTCTTGTACCTCTTTTTTCCCACATATCCACAGCATTCAATGAGTTTTGTTGAGTCCTTATTGTAGTAGGAGCAGCTGACATTAATAGAGTCCTAATCCTGGGCTGATGCTATGAGCGCGGATTCAGTGGTGAACTAGTTAGGCCTGGTCCTTCCATGTGCTCACCGATCTTAAAGTTGTTTCTTCTTTTTGACAACCCCACTCTCTCCCTTATTTAACCTGACCTAGAGGTTGCCCCAGTCTTACTATAAAATACAAATTGTCTTCTTTGAGAAGTCAGGTTGACTCTGAACTGAGAGGTAGAACAAGAGGTAGTATTACAAATAGAACATTTCAATCATGAATGTCCATGAAGGGTGAATAGAGTGGATGTCTGCTGGGTTCCCTAATCAGTCTGCTCCCAGGCCATGCCTAGAATTCTGGCAACTGTCCACTGTTGTCCACCTGTTTAAATAAAAGTATATGTGTTTATACAAATATGGTGATTCGGAGTGGGTACTGGGCTCGGGCAGTTTCTGGAAACTTGGAATTGTCTCTTATGCTAGAGAGGACGGGAAGTAACTCTTAGAGAAATGGTTTCTGCCATGCTTTGTGTCTGTAAAATGAGGAGCAGAGAAAGCTGCCGTGTGGGGAAAAAGACGAGTTGACAGCCAGGAAAGGGCAGAGAAACACTGAGGTTCCCCAAGAATCTGGGGTCCCTAATTCCAGTTTATTCCTGCAGCCTAGTCGCTTCCTTGCTCCTGTAGTCCACGAGTCCTTCCTGTGTCCTTGTAATAGGTTCTTCCTTGCTCAAACCTGCTCAGGTAGATTTCTATGAATGTTGCACTACGACACAACACTGGCAAAGGTAAGTATGCCTACAGAAAATGTTTTCCTGGAAATAGGAAAGAAAATAAACACGAGAAGTAAAAGAGATAGTATTTACAAGTAGTGCTAAGGAGAAAATAAAACAAAGAGAGGAAGTATCAGGGCAGGGGGACTTACTATTCTAGACATGGAAGGTGCCCCAAGAAACTGAATTTTGAGTGAGTACCTGGAGAGGATGGATGAGCAGGCCAGGTAGGTATTTGGTATTTGAAGGAGAGTATGCCAGACAGAGAACAGGAGATGCAAAGGCTGGTGGAAGCTTGCTCACTATGTCTGGAGAACAGCAAGGAGGCAAATCTGGCTGAAGATGAATGCACCGAGAAGAAAGTAGAGATGAGGTTAGAGAATAAGGAGGGTCAGATCACATGAGGTCACTGTAAATACTCAGGCTTTTTATGCGGAACAAGGAGGGAGCCTTTGAAGGATTACAGGCAGAGGAATGACATGATCCGATGTATGTTTTCACAAGAGTGCTATGGTGTTTGGTGGAGAAAAAATTGAAGGCAAGTAAGGAAAGGAGGAGGAGGACCAGTTAGGAGGCTTTTGCTGTAATCTGCATGAGAAACGATGGTGGCTCCAACTAAGGAGGCGGTAGTGGGAATGGTGGGAAGTGATCAGATACTGGATGTATTTTCAGGAAAGAGCAGCAGGATTTACTATTAGAATAGATTGGGGTGAGAAAGAAAGAGAAAGGACAATAAAACATCAAGAATTTGGAGCTTTCTCACTGGAAGTAGGGAGTTGCCATTTGCTGACGTGGGGAAGATGGCAAGAGTAGTATAAGAGCAGGATGCTGGTTGGACAGCAAAGCAAGTGTGTCCCGGGGGCAGGTGGACAGTCTGCAACTGAATGCAGAGGTCTAAACTAGAGATAGAATTTTGGGAGCCACTAACATAGTGACAGCATTCAAAGTGATGGGAAGAAATTGTCAAGGGGGTGAGGGTAAATAACAAAAGAGAAGATGATACTTAAGGATTTATTTATTCACTTGAGAAAAAGGGGGTGGCCCATGAGTGTGGAGGGGGGAGGGGCAAAGGGAGAGGGAGAGAGAGTGCAGAGTGAGTGCAAGGCTTGATCTCACAACCCTGAGATCATGACTTGAGATGAAATCAAGAGTCGGAATTGTTTTTTTAAGATTTCATTTATTTATTTGACAGAGACAGAGAGAGAGCACAAGCTGGGGGAGCAGCAGGCAGAGGGAGAGGGAGAAGCAGGCTTTCCTCTGAGCAAGGAGCCTGACATGGAGCTCCCTCCCAGGACCCAGGATCATGACCTAAGCCAAAGGCAGGTGCTTAACTGACTGAGCCACCCAGGCGTCCCAAGAGTTGGAGTCTTAACTGATTGCACCAACCAGGTGTCCCAAGAAGGCCATTTTTAGAGGCCATGGAAATGAGGACAAACCAGCAAAAAAGACTGAGAGGAAAGGAAAACTAAGGGGTAGGAACAAAACCAGGGTAGTCACGTGAAGAAAGTGCTTCAGGGAGAAGGTGCTCAGCAGGGCCAAATGCTGCTTTAGGTCAGGTCGATGAGAACTGAGAACTCACCTCGGATATAACATAACAATAAAGACGTCAGTGGGGAGCTTCCTTAAGAGCAGTTTTGGTGGGACAGTGGGGGCAAACAAAGTGAGTTAAGGAGAGAACAGGAGGAGCAGAATTGGACACGGCAAATATAAATGATTAGTTTCAGGAGGGTTCTGTAAAAAGAAAGACATGGCAGAAACAGGGTCAAGAAAGTGTTTTTAAAAGGTGGGAGGACTTGCAATATGTTTTTACATATACTGCTGGAATCCTTCTGCAGAGTGGGAAATCCTCTATGGAGAACACGGGAGAGAATTGTTAGAACAGTGCCCTTTGGTTGGCAGAGGGAACAGAGCTGGGGTGTACGGGGTGGGGGTAAAGGAGGAAAGGCAGATGCAGGTCGGCAGATAGGTGAGGGGGTGGGCAACATGGGTATACTTTGGTTTCTGTATGCTTTTTGGAAATAAAATTTCTGGTTAACATACTTCTTTTTTAAATCCAGAGATGACCATGGCAGAGGTACTGACTCTGGGATGAAAAGAGTATCTTTATAATCTGAAAAGTCCTCACGTTGCTAATGATGTCGTCATGAACAGTGAGACAATGGTGTACTAATATTCCAAGGCAGCCTGGTGGCTTTTCTCCCAGATAGTTCTTTCTGACACTGTTACCCAGACATTTTAAAGTGTTTTTCTTAACCATCAACTCTGTTAAAATAACCCCACAATAAGTAGTTCTTTTTATCTAAACATCAGCTAGTTGTTAGTTTAGATCTTTGAGTCAGAAAGTTTTTCTTGCTATTTTTTTTCCTCAAAGTGTACTACATTCCTGTTGCCTGGGCATTAGTATGTGTAGTCTAGTCTGTTCCAAAAGTTGGTAATATGTGGCTGCTGATTGCTCCATTCACTCAATTTGCAGTTTATAGCTACTTTCCTGTTTAAGCTATTAAATGTGGGAACAGGGGATAATGGGCCATTTGCTGAATTGCTGATACTGACACTCCTACTGCAAATTGTAAAGGATAATTCTAAAATGTTTAAATGACGTTAGCAAAGGACTTTTTGTTTGTTCATTTTTTTTTTTTTAAGGCTCAGTAGAGTGCTGTTTTTTAAGTGGAGTCACTGAAAGTCAGGATTGAAAAACTCCTAGTCTCATCATTCATTTGATGCTTATGCTCCCTTATAACCCCCTGCTGAGTGGGGGCCTGTCCTTAGCTCCAGCACCAATGAAGTGACTACTTTTCTCCTCTACGTTGTAGAAATTCATCAACAAAAATACATTAGTAGCTTTTTATTCAAAATTACTTTTCAGGACAGTCAAGAGATTTTCTAGATATTACTCAAAAATTATAAATCGGAATTAGGCTTTTTTACATAGATACAGAATGAGAGAGGCAGATGGCATACATATCTTGTACAGTAGGTTGAGGTGCAAAGAATCCTCAGATAATCCTGGTATGAAACACTAGTCCTTTCATAGCTGACCGTACAGAAGGGTATAGGGAGTCTGAGCTATAGGATGCTATCCCAAAGAAAGATCCTATATCTTCATTTTCTTTCTGTCTCTTTCTCTCTTTCTCTCTCAATTTCTCCCCTTCATCCCTCCCCCCTCCCTTCCTTCTTTTTGATTTTACTTACTTATTTGACAGAGAGAGAGAGAGAGAGAGAGAGAGAGAGAGAGAGAAAGACAAGCAGAGGGAGCGGCAGGCAGAGGCAGAGGGAGAAGCAGACTCCTCATCAAGTAGGAACCAGACCCATGTGGGACTCAATCCTGGGACTCTGGGATCATGACCTGAGCTGAAGGCAAATGCTTAACGACTGAGAAACCCAGGCATCTTATATTTTCATTTTCTTCCATAACCTTGGGAACCTATAAACACTTCTTTTGTCTCTGCCTTAGTACAAGATATCAGTATTGCTACATTCAAAATCCCACCCTCCTGTTTCATAATTGTGGTCAGAAGGTTGAGTTGATCATTAATGTTTAGTAAGATAACTGGACACCACTATTCTTTTTTTTTCCTCTTGAAAGCACATCATGCAGAGTGATGAGAACCATTTCAGGCTAACTGAATTTGATGTTTTGCTTTGTTTTATTCTACATGGTTAGAATTAATTCCGACTGATACGGACTTTTCCATTTGTGACATGAACCTCGGGGCAGGAAAGTTCATTAAAAAATGATTTCATTGAGGAGAGAGGAACAAAAAGACGGAACATGGGATTTTTAAGGCAGTGAAACTGTTCTATTGGATAGGACAAGGGTGGACACATGTCCTTATGCAATTGTCAAAACTCATCAAGTGTATAACACACCAAAAAAACCCTAATATAAACCATGGGCTTTGGGTGCTAATGAGGTATCAGGGTTGGCTCGCTGATTACAACAAATATACCATTCTGGTGGGGATGTTGATAGTTCAGAAGGCTGTGCTGGTTAGTGGGAGGGGTATATGGGAACTGTATTTTCCACTCTATTGTGTTGTGAACCTAAAATACTCTATTAAAAAATAATCTCACAAAGATTTCAGATATAAACATAGGATTTTGAAGAAGTGAGACTTCTAATTTCCAAAGGGTTCTCTTGTCATTAAAAATCTTAGAGCCATTCTTGTTAAGTTAGTAAAATTTTTGTACCTGGCAATTGAACTAGTACAATGAGGGACGCCTGGGTGGCTCAGTTGGTTAAGCCACTGCCTTCGGCTCAGGTCATGATCCCAGAGACCCGGGATCGAGTCCCACATCGGGCTCCCTGCTCAGCAGGAAGCCTGCTTCTCCCTCTCTCACTCCCCCTGCTTGTGTTCCCTCTCTGGCTGTGTTTCTCTCTGTCAAATAAATAAAATCTTTAGAAAAAAAAAAAAGAAATAGTACAATGAAGGCATTTGAAAAGAGGACTTCTTTGAGAAAAATTTTGTACAGCAAATAGTTACACTAACTTAGTAGTATGATAAACCAGAGATGTCTGAAAAAAGCACCACAGACTAGGAGCAGGAGATTTTAAGACATTTTAAAAACAGAACCTGAAAATTGGGAGAAAGATTATCTCAAGTAATTATAAAGTTATCTTTAAAATAACTGAATATTTTCTGTGTTTTCTGATTGTTTTATAACCTAGTGGCAGTTGCAGCCTGATAAAAATTGGCAGTATTTTCTAAGAAATTGTATTTTTTTGTTATTATTTATTTTTTTCTTTTTATTTCTTTTTAAAGATTTTATTTGCTTATTTGAGAGAGAGAGTGAGAGTGAGCATGAGAGGGGAGAAGGTCAGAGGGAGAAACAGACTCTCTGCGGGGCTGGAAGCCCAATGCGGGACTCGATCCCAGGACCCCGGGATCATGACCTGAGCTGAAGGCAGATGCTTAACCAACTGAGCCACCCAGGTGCCCAGGTTTTTAAAATTAATTAATTAATTTTAGTGGGGGTGGCAGAGGGAGAGGGAGAGAGAATCCCAAGCAGACTTCATGCTGAACACAGAGCCCAGTGTGGGGCTCCATTCCAGGACCCTGAGATTGTGACCTGAGCTGAAATCAAGAGTCGGACGCTTAACTGACTAAGCCACCCAGGCACTTCCATTGATTTTATTATATAGCAAAACAGTGAATGCTTGGGCTCATGGAAGAAAGGAGAGGCATAAATGACCCATTTCATTCTTGGAGGACTAGAAGAGTCCCAAGAATGTCGTTTAATGTGATAGGATCTCCTGCTTCTGTGGGAGACTGTGGACAGTCACAAATAATGAGAATCCCACTGGGATTCCAGCCATAAGAGGAATCAGGTAAGAGGCACTTACAGTGCCTTACAAAGTATATGCTACACTTCTCTTTTTTTTTTTTTTTTCCTAGAGAAGAACACGAGATTTTATGTAAGATTCTAAATGCAAGACAGACATCCTACTTAAGTAGAAGGAGAAGATCCTTAAAGTCCATATCTATGAGAGATTATCACAAGTCCCTAAACAGGAGAAAGAAAATAATACAAAATGGAAGCCAGAAAATATATGATCTCATTAAGGCCAAATGGAACCCAAATCTGAATCAAGGTGTTGGCAAGTGAGAGAGGACGAGGCACAGGAGGTAGGGAGCCAATACAATAAAAGCCAGACTCTAGGGTGGGAGGGGATGGGGAAGAGGAGCCCGCAGGACAGCCATCGGAGAGCAAGTATGGATGTGAGTCTTGGAAAACAAGCAGCCTCGTGAAGCAAGGATGAGATAACTGACTGGACTTAATATACATATGAGACTGAACTTAGGAAAAAGCAACTGGATTTGGAAAAAGAATGAAACTTCTTGAGGTTCCAACGACTGCACAGGAAGACATTTATAGGAAAGGAAGAACTCAGTCGGGGCCAACACAGAAACACCTCCTACAGTTCCTTATGGCCACCCACGACCTTCCCTGCCTTTCCCTACCTGCCCTCACTGTCTCCATGACTTGGCCTTCTCTACTTTCTGTTATGTTCATGTTCACATCCTAAGAACATTCCCGGTGCTCGGTCTCATGTGATGTGCCCTGAATCGTATGCAGAGTGGACTGGAGTGGGAGCTGAACCGAAGGCAGACAGTCCCCATGTGCAGGCAAGTGACATGGAACTTTGGGATAAAGTGAAGTCTTTTGCATTATAGACATTAGGTGGGAGTGTGAACTTGGCAACATAATGATTCCTGTTTTGCCTGTTATTACATTTAGTCGTGTTCCCCTCTGATCACATTATATATCAACTTCTAGCATAATGCCATGTGTTTGTTACGTAAAAGAAAGTTTTATGCAAACTGCATGTATCTCCGTGTAAACTCCTTTATTTAGAAATGGAAATAATTCTAATGTGCTCAAGTTTATCAGCTTTAATGCTGTTAAGTGAAAATACTTGAGCATGTCACAGCTGAGTAAATATTAAAGAAAAACAGTGAATGCTTTAGGTAAGCAATGAATAGCAAGCCACAGGCCAGCCCAACTCTTTCCTTTTAATTACTTTTAATCCGCTTCCCTTGTCAAAGGAAGAGGGGAAGAGATGTCCTCAGTAAAATTCAAGAAATCCTATCATCAAGCCAAAATCCCCTTTATAACTAAGTTATGGTTGGAAATCCACTTTAAAAAAAATTACCATGGCAAGTTGTTAACACATCAGTACTATCTGCAAATACACTTGTTTAAACACAACAGATTGCCTCTACTTAGCAGGTTCATTAATCACAATGCAGCTTGCTTGCCATCAGGAGTGAAATTTACTGATGTTATTAAATTTACACCCCATTTCCTTGACTTTCATTTGGAACCATGCATCAACGATTTCCTTCACTAGAAGTTCACCAAGCCAAAAAATCATCAAAGAAACACAATACATTTGATGGTATCTTGGAAACCTAAACACTCAGCACAAAGCCTCTTAAGCATTATAGTAATCTGCTCAAGACCATTCTCACACCATTGCTTCAACAGCTTTAGGTGCAGACATTTCAAATCATGTTTGAGAAAAAAACAAAATGCTTAAAGTAATGAATTTCTAGTAATTGGTTTCAATCAATCCTCTGACAAGTCTGTTATTGTCCTCAGGCTTTTTGATAGTGCCCAAACACATCTCTGTTTAAGGAACTGGAATCCCTTGCCTTTAATATAAGGCTGTCAGTTTCATCTTACTGCCTTCTCCAGAATGTTCCTGTCCAATGACCCTATTTCCCAGCTGCCCACAGGAAATGTTCAGGGGTACCCCATCCAGGATGGGTTCTGAGACAGATGTCTACTAAGAGAAATTGAGATTGTAAGAAATAGTAACCAATTAACAAACATTTATCAACTACTGTTCATGGGAACTGAGATAGCCATTAAAGAGAATATAGTATAAGAAGACAGAGTCTTCGGAAACTTCACCCTCTCGATGTCTATAATACACGCATAAACAGCAAAAGCTAACTCCGAATACAGAATAGCAGATTGTTAGTGCTAAGTGAATGTCATGGGTAGCAGCAATAGGACTCTAGAAAACTCACTCCAGATGACGGGATGAGATGGGCCGTCCTCTCAGAGAAGAGAGAGGTATGGAGTACAAAGGAGGGGAGGGAAAACAAAGGGATGAAGAAGGATGGGGGTCATTTATATCGAGAGCTAAATGGAGAGATTCTGCAACAAATGCCATTTTGGTTTTGTGCATGTTGTCAGTGTATCTACATTTCAAAAACGAGTAAGATTAACCTCAAGCACATTTTGACACTATTCATTTAAAACCTGAAGCACACAGGTCATCCTCCGTACACTATAGGCTGATTTTGTTTGGCTTCATTAAGAATCATGAGAAATAGAGTCATGGCTAGCCCTAGTGGAATCACCATCTACACTAAGATTGTTCCTTCAGGCTAACCCCCCTCCCATAATCTGTCCCAACCAAATCAATGATAAATTATCACTGTACCAATTAGTTTCATAGTTGGCCTTGACCCTTCTCATATTAATGACCTGGGAGGCCCATAAATGCTTCAATTCGAAAAATGTTTTCAATTTTAAGATACCTTAGTTCCAGAAAATTATGTCCATCTAATCTAGGTGCGGCTGGTAAATCATAAATTATGTAAACTACAAAAGGCAAATTGCTGCTATTTCTGGGCTGCTAGTGTCCAGTATTAATACAGTATTAATACTGAAGGGAAGGGTTGTGTCTGACCAGCATCTGTTCCTTTCTTTCTTTCTTTTTCTTTTTCTTTTTTTTTTTTTTTTATAAAAGATTTATTCATTTACCTAGAGAGAATGAGCACATGCATGAGCAGGGGGAGGGGCAGAGGGAAAGGGAGACAGAGAGAATCTCAAGCAGGCTCCATATTCAGTGCAGAGCCAAGGCAGGGCTTGACCTCGTGACCCTGAGATCGTGACCTGAGTCGAATTCAAGAGTTGGAGCTCAATTGACTGAGCCACCGAAGTGCCCCCCTCCTTCCCTTTATATTAAGAGTTGAAGGTAGTAGCACTCATTGTTGATGTGTGCAACCTCTTGCTCAGTCCCTGTAGACTTTTAGGGTTGTCAGTCGAGGGGCTTGCTCCCTCCCTTCAAGCTAAATTCCAGAAGGAATTTGAATTTTGATAGGAAAGACAAAGGACTAAAAGCAATTGGCATTGATAGGTCCAAGGGCAGTGCCCTGGAAATGACTCTGCTTAGCGTCCCAGAATGTTGTCCCAGTGAACTTGCCTTTCTGGAGGCGTGGACAGTGTAATCTTCCTTGGTACTGTAAACGCTTCTACATTTTTGTCATTTGCTATTTTTTCTTAAAAAGTTTCGCAGGAGCTGGTTTTTGTGGCTTTCAGCCAATGAGGGTTAGCGTTGGCACTTTCTTTCCTCTGTTACAACTTCCAGCCATAGCGTTAGAGGTGGAAAGGTTGAGAGTGAGCGTCACTATGGAACTCTGAAGCAGGGCTGACATCACTGCATGGTGCCGGTTTCAGTACAGTTCATTTTAGGGAAAGCAAAGGTACACAAAGAGATGGGGGGGAGAGAACAAAAGGAACAGTCTGTTCTCAAAGGAACCATCTCCCCCCACACCCACAACAATTAACGGTAAGACAGATCTCGACAGGTATCATAAGGAGTGCATTTGGGTGCACCATAGCTCATGCAAAACACCTACAATTTCTAACTTCTAATTTCACTCACCAAGAAAAAATCCATTTGTCGCCAGAAGTTTTGTGCCAAACATCTGACACAAATACCCAAACAGAGGTTTTGTTGTTGCTGTTACTTCCTGGGTTAGGTAACCAGGAAGACGTCAGGTATTGGACCCCTGCCCTAGAGTTCTGTGATCCCTTTCCTCCTTCCACTCAAATTGTTCTGCAAGGACAAATCTAGGAGGACTCTAACTACAGACCATGGTTGCTGCCCTTGATTTCACAAGCACTAGGGGACCTGAGAGGAAAGGTCCAATAAAGGAGCTGAGATTTTATAATAAAATTTATAATCTAGTCTTTTTTTTTAAACCACGACAAAAAAATTCCTGGAATTTTTTAATAACATAATCCCACAAAGTATGTATTAGCAATAAAATCAAACGCAGTGCAGAGATGAGGTATCTTGGGGGAGAAAAAAAAACTCCAAAAACTGGATTTGATAAGAGAAAAGCTTTAGCAAGATGGGGACAGGGCACGTTTATATGAGGGACAGAAGGAAATGGGAGGATAGAAAATAGAGGCTTGGCAAAGAAAAGAGGAAACATGAAAGAGTAGCTGGAAGGGTCAAGCAAAAATTCTTTTTGTTTTTAAGCTGCTGAAGAGGAAGAGGACTGACGTGGCTGGCTTCTGGGCTGCTGCCGTCCAGTCACACCGACTGTGTGCACCTGGCTCAATGCTCTGCTGTCCCTGATTGAAATTCTTACCATCTTTTGAACCAGGACCCTGCATTTTTATTTTGCATAGGCCCCTCAAATTATGAAAGTGCTCAGAAAGGTAGGTATAACACACTACATGTTGGCTGATCAATGTCTCCCAAACATGTATACACCCTAATCCGCAAAACCTGTGAGTTTGTTACCCCATATGGTATAAAGGACTTTGCAGATGTGATTAGGAATTTTGGGGTGTGGCGCTCATCCACCTACCCAATAAATAAGCTCTGTCTCACGAAAAATTAAAAAAAAAAACACTTTTGAGGTGGGAAGATCATCCTGGATTATCTGGGTGGGCCCTATGTAATCACAGGGATCTTTATGAGAGGGAGGCAGTAGAGTTAGGGTCAGCAAGAGAAGGAATGTGACAATGGTAGCCCAGGGAGTGAAGATGTGACAATGTGGTGTATGGCGGTGAGCTATAAGGAATGCACGTGGCTTGTAGAAGCTAGGAAAGGCAAGGAAACATGTTGTCCCTTGAAGCCTTTAGAAGATGCAGCCCTGCTGACCTAATTTGGACTTCTGATTTTCAGAACTCAAGATAATAAATATGTTTTATGTTTTGTTTTAAGCCACTAAATATTTGGTAATTTGTTATAGAAATAATTGGAATCTAATATACACTACGTATGTGTAGGCTAATGTATTTCTAGTTTTCTAGAAATCAAAGCTATAAATAAAACTAATAGCTATCATTGAACACTCCACAGCCACCTCTCCAAGTCGCAGGTGGCTTAGTAACGCACTTGCAGTAGATCTGAGGATACAGAACACTAAATGAGACAAAGAAAGCGCTTCGGCTCGGAAGTCAAAGGCCCCGCAGCGCTCACTCCTTATTTGCCTCGGTTCCGGGCGCATCCTGGAACCTGCCGGCTGTGCGGTGTCAGGGACCGGCCACACGGGATAACCCCCAGCCGGGCTTCCAGGAACAACTGCCGGGGGAGGGGGCGCAGCACCGCGGTCCGCGGAGGGGAAGGGAGCCCCACCCGCCCCGCCTCTTGTTTTGGAGGCCCGCGTGGTCCTGCCCCATTGGCCGCCGTGGAGCCCGAGGCCCCGGGGAGGCGGAGCGGCCTCTGCAGCTGTAGTTCCCGGGTTCTCCCGGCCGCCGGCCCCGCCTTCCGGCTGGAGGCCGGCTCCGGCCGCGCGGGGACCACAAGTCCCACAAGGCTCCGCGCTCGGAGGGGGCGTGGCCCGGGCGAAGGGGAAGCCGGGGGCGGGGCCGCCTAGGGGATGAAGTGGGGGCGCTCCGCTCTCCAGCCTCACTCGCAGCTGCCTGGAACCGGGGAGAGCGGCCCCCGCTTCCAGACGGGCCTGCAGACCTCTGACCCTGGAGTCTCGCAGCCGCCGGGAGCCGTCCACTTGGGTCGTCGCCCGGGCCGCCCGCCGTTCCCCGGCCCCGAGGGGCCCGGCCGGCTGCGGTCGGGGGAGAGGCCAGCATGAGCCGGGGTGCCCGGCGGGCGGGCGCCGGGCAGGGGGCGGCGGCCGCAGTGCAGCTGCTGGTCACCCTGAGCTTCCTCCCGAGCGTCGTCGAGGCCCAGGTGAGCCCGAGTGATGGCGGGGCGGGGACTCCGGCCGAACGCCGACTGTAGCGGCGAACGGGCCGCGGCTGGGGCGCGGGGAGGGCTGGGGCCGGACCCCGAGGGGCTTCTGGCGAGCGGAGAGGGCTGGGGACTGGAACCCGAACCGTCACGTCCAGGAAACGTCTGCGAAAGGCTTGCGGTGTGTGTGTGGATGGCGACGCTCGTGGGGTGATGGCAGTGAAAAGAGGAAGATGGTGACGGCCCCCGGAGTTGTTTTCGCTTTTCTTTCTGATTTTTTAAGCGGCTGGGAGTGTGGCGGGAGATGAGATGGGAATGAAAACGTCATCAGCTGTTTCGGAAAGAGAACACGCGTGGAAAGGGTGAAGCCCTCCCCTTCAGGGAGGGAGGGGAGGTGGAGGTGGATCCCCATGTCACTGGAAAGTGGAGTGGGTAGGGAGGGGGACGAGACCTAACTTCCTTGAACTTCTGGACTAGAGAGCCCCTAGGCTTCTGCCCTTGCTTGGGACTGCAGTATTTTTATTTTATTTTATTTTATTTTTTTTACCAACTTGTGCCATGTCTGCTAGGTGGCATCTCCAGGTGAGCCCAAGTAAGAAATTGAATGGGGGCTGTGTCTGGCCTTACAAGGCCTATCAGTAATGAGGTGCTGGCCGGCGAGTAAATCAGAATTTAGGGGCTGCCTCTGTGAACCCTTTATTACAGAAGTGTTCTCACTACGCTGGAAATCGAGGGTTTTGGAAACCAGAGCCTTTTGCCTTGGGAGCCCTGTTTGCTTCTTTTCTACAGAAGAATTTGAATAGCCTGCCAGGTGCTGCTGTGCCTCGTCTGCACCTGCGGCAAAGGGGCGAAGCTGCGGAGGTTGAGAGAGGCAGGGTCTCAGGTGGCTCGAGAACGAGGGGAGAGGTCACTGGAAGCAATTAATGCTCACGGCGGAGAAAAACTGAAGCTATGAGTGGAACCGTGTCAACGTGTTTTTCTGACTTTATTCATATTCTTTGCTCGTGGTATTATGGTGTTGTGCACCAGAAAGCCTGAACGTTCTATTTGAATACTTTTTAAATGAATGAGTTGGTAAAAAATAAAAGGGGCAGACTTTGGTTTCGGTATTGATGAGCGCGTTAAAATGCAGATTCTCGGGCTCTACCGCCACATGTGCTGATTTAGTGGATCTGGATGTGACCCAGGGATCAGCAATTTTAAACAAGCCTTGTTTGTAAGTAACTGTAACGCAGTTATCCTCCGAATTATCTTTGAGCCCCTCTTAGAAAACACTGAACTAGTGGAAATCTGGAAATCTTCTAAAAAGTAAAGTTTCCCAATTGTCTTTAGCAAAATTATTTTCTAGCTACTGGTTGGGTGATCGTTTTGGGGTGGAATATACATTGAAATATTTTTCTAAAAGGAGATTTTTTTCTCCTTTTTTCGTATAGCCTATATTAATTGTATACTTTGTCATCAGTCTGTAACCTTCACTTTAGGTTTCTTTTAATCTACCAATTACATGTGTTACTATTTTATAATTACATGTGTACGTTTGTTATATCCAAATTAATATGTGTCATTTTATCATGTCCAAATGAATATATATAGTTCAAAAATTAAAGATTGTGCATATTCAAAGTAGCATTGTGCCAGACAATCCTCAAAAGTGGATACATTTGGCTTTTGCTTCTAGTAGTATTTTCTAATATAGTGTACAAGCATATTATAGATAGTATTTTAATCTCCAGCATGTTTAAATATGTATTATCTCATTTTATTGGCTCTGTCTTCCAGAAGTGGGGCTGTTGAGGTACCTGAAGCTTAAAAGCTTACATGAAGAGTATCACTTGTTAAGTAAACAAGCTTAACCTGGAGCCCTAGTAAGCCTCTTTTTCTTCTGTGCAGTATGTCTCCGTATGCTTGCTTCTTGAGGGTATCGAAATGAAGCAAAGGGAGACCCAGGAAAATAAAATGGAAATAAGATAGTTCTTTCACTTCTCTTACGTATACTAAATTGGGAGGGGGGAAAAGCTGAGTAAATCATAAAGGCAAAAATTAGATTAAAAAAAAAAAACTCTCTCTTTATAAGAGACCATTTAAGGAGAGGAGTATATTGAGTATGTCTCCTTGCAATGAAAGCATAAAGTTATTTTTGAGCACATAAAATGATAGGCATTTGTATATCTCCTTCCCCGTTTTCTTCTTTCTTTCTTCTTTTTTAAAAGATTTTATTTATGTGAGAGAACATGAGTGGGGGTGGGGGTGGAAAGCAGAGGGAGACCAACTCAGGGCTTGATCCCAGGACCTGAAGACCATGACCTGAGCCAAAGTCAGATGCTTAACCAACTGAGCCACCCAGGCACTCCTCATACCCCGTTTTCTTATAAATTAAATGCAAATGTGCTTTGTAGTCTGGGAAGCACTACGAATGAAAGACATAGTGCATACAAATGGTATGACAAGTTAATCTTCCTGTAAAGAAGTAATTTTAGTCAGATGTATTTTTAAGTCTTTCTAAATGCTTCTGAGATGGCATGAAATCAGAGGATACATAGAGTCCCCCCACCCCACTGTTCCCAATGGAAAGCCAATCTTGAGACCTAAAAAGCGTTGTTCCAGTCTGTTACCCTGAGGATTTCCTCCGAACCCTGAAGATCTTGACTTTCTGCTCTAATAGCTCCTCGATGTGGTAACAGACAAGGAAGAAAGGCTCAGTGTGCCCAAAGAGGAAACTCAAAGGAGACTCCACCATAAAGCTTGAGCTCCAAAGAGCTACATCCTCAATATGAGAAATGAATCCTACCAGGAATAAGGAAAAGGAAGAAACTTGCTGGGGAAGGTGGGGTGGTGGGGGGTGGAATCCTCCCTTGAGAATCTGTAACCACGAGCTAGCTCTTAGGTCTGCAGGCCAAATTCATACCACCTATGCTGGGAAAAGCTTCAAGTGGAAAATTTAATTTATAGCAGACTCAGGTTGAGATGCCCCAGCTTACTGGTAAAGCAAATATCCATCCCCTCTGGAGGAATTTATTTTCAACCCAGGTTCTAAAGAATTCTTGAAGATACAGTGCCAAGGAGAATAAGCAGCTAATAGTCAAAAATCACCAAACACTAGGCACCGTGGATGAAGTACTAGAAATATGGAAAAAACCTGTGATTTCTAGAACTGAAATTAAAAACTCACTGGATGGATTAGGTAGCTGGTTATATCCAGTAGAAGAAATGATTACTGAATCAGGCAACCATTTTATGTCTTTTTCTACTTAATCCTCCAACACTTCCCTTTTTCTTAGCTCATATTTCACCAACAAAATTGGAGTAATCAGTGTAATCTATATGTGTTTACCTCTTAGTTTTTGTATCCACTCATCATGACTTCCAGTGGATTGTCACAGATGAACTGTAAACCCCCAAAGGTCAATTCCTCTCTCGTATATTAGGTCCCATTCCCCCCTTTCAAGGGCATGGCTCAAGCAAATCTTACCTTTCTCTCCTGGATCATTAATTTTTCCTCGTCTGATTGACTGTTACCGTCATTCTAAAACATAGTGTTAATTCTAGTTTATAATTCTCTCTCGACTCGCCTATCTCTCCTGGCTCTGCTCCATTTTTCTGTTCTCTATTGAAAAAAAAAAAAAACTCCTCAAAGGAATTATCCTTCTTCCTTTCATTCTGGTCCTCTCTTCAGCCTACTCCAGTCAGACGTTTGCCCCTAACCCTCCTCAGAAACTGCCCTTGCCAAGGTCACTAATGTCTTTCTTGTTAAAACCAATAGTCAGTTTTTTTTTCTTTCTTTCTTTTTGACAGAGAGAAACACAGCCAGAGAGGGAACACAAGCAGGGGGAGTGAGAGAGGGAGAAGCAGGCTTCCCGCCGAGCAGGGAGCCTGATGTGGGGCTCGATCCCCGGTCTCCGGGATCATGACCTGAGCCGAAGGCAGTCACCTAACCAACTGAGCCACCCAGGCGCCCCCCAATAGTCAGTTTTTAAACCTCAGCTTTACCTATAGACCGCGTTTTCTCCTCACGGTTCATCACTAACTCTCCTTGAAATACTTTTTTTCTCTGGGCTTCCAGGGTGCTCTAGTTTTCTGATTTTGTCTTGTCTTTCAGGCTAGTCTTTCCAGTGTCCTTGGCTTGTTTCTCCTCTTTTGGCCCCACCTGTGGCCACCGGGCTGGGGAGAGGGGCGCTGGAGATTGAGCTCTGTAAAAGCTCTTACAATAAGATTGATGAGTTTCCAGGTGGGGAATAGATCCTTGCTGGGAGGGGGGGTGGCTTGGAGTCAGGAAAGGGCTGTACTTGCACCTCCTAATACCTTTCCCCGTGCCCCTGTCTACTCTATTTGGTACTTCCTGAGTTGTGTCCTTTATGATAAACCAGTAAACACAAACATTTCCCTGGTTC
This sequence comes from Spilogale gracilis, assembly GCA_004023965.1. Lineage (NCBI taxonomy): Eukaryota > Metazoa > Chordata > Mammalia > Carnivora > Mephitidae > Spilogale > Spilogale gracilis. The sequence goes on from PITA01006707.1 coordinate 44,331, forward strand.
TGTAAGCCATTGCAAATTTTACTGAACTTGAGAAGAGTCGGGGGAACCCCCAGTTTATAGCTGGTCAGTCAGAAGTATAGGTGGCGTGGAACTTGGGGCTGCTATTTAAGGTAGGGGCAGTCTGTGTGACCGAGCCCTTAATTCTGCGAGCTCTGCTCTAACTTCAGGTGGTATCAGAACTGAACTGAGCACCCAGTTGTTGGAGATTGGTTGGTATGAGAAAACCCTGGGTTCCAGTAAAGCCAAAGTCTTACAGTGGTTTCCTGTTTCTCCTTTTCATGTACTACTGTAGTCTTCCTTTTTGTTTCTCAGAAACTTTGGGCAAGCTGACTGCCTCGAGGCATTTATATTTTGTGTTCCCAATGCCTGGAATGCTTTCCCCCACTCTCCCAAATTGTGTGGCTTGTTCCTTTTCCTCCTTCAAGTATTGCCAAAATTTCACTGAGACCTTTTGTGACTCTCCGTTTAAAAATAGTAGCAGCTCAGCCCTGCAATGCCTATCTCCATTCCCTGGTTTTCCTCTTACTTTATTACCATCTGACAGACTCTGTATTTGACTCATTCTTTTTTTTTTTTTTCCTTTCTTATGAGAATGTAAGCTCATGGAGGGCAGAGATTTTTGTCTGTCTCTCTTCCCCCCCCCCTTTCTTCTCCTTCCGCACTCCTGCAGAATAGTGCAAAGCTTATGTTAGGTAGATCCTCAAATATGTTGAATGAATGAATGAGTGAATAAACAAATGAGTGGAAAATAAAGGCAAATAAATTATTCAGAAGGAAGCTCAGAGAGATAATGGGATAGTAAATTTAAAGAGAGCCTAAGAGACATGATCTAATATAATATGTCAGGTTGGAGTTCTAGAAGAATGTACCAAGAATGTACCAGAATAGGGAAAAAAGTATTGATTCCTGCATGTTAATATGAAAAAGACAACCCAGTAGAAAAACGAAAAAAAAAAAAGACAGGTATTTCAAGAAATACAAATGCCTTAGAGAACTTAAAGCATTATACTTTATTAGTAAAAAAATCAGATACCTTTTATGCTTACTAGATTGGCAAAAATTAAAAAAGAATCAAATAATGGTAAGGATATGATTTAGGATATGATTACTTGATCATTTTGTATATAGCTTACCCCAGCCTCTACTTCTATCTGCTGTTGGTAGGGTTGTAAATTGGTGTACCTATTTTGGAGATGAGCTATAGTAATTTCACTTGTAAGCATATAAACTGGAGAAACTCTTACACATACATATAAGAAGGTAAAGAAAAGTATGTTTGTGTAGTATTATTCTTTAACTTAACCTGGAAAAAAACAAGTACAGTTGCATTAGTTTCCTGTTGCTGCTCTAACAAGCTACCACAAATTGAGTGGCTTGAAACAATACAAATTTATGATCACGTAATGCTGGAGGCCAGAAGTCTGAAAATGGGTTTTGCAGGGATAAAATTAAGGTATCGCCAAGGCTGCATTTCTCCTGGAGACTCTAGGGGAGAATCATTCTTTCCCTTTTCCAAGCTTCTAGAGGCTGCTGTGTTCCTGGCCTGTGTCCTTTTCCACTGTCATAAGTCTGACTCCTGACACTCTGTTTTCCTCTTACAAGGATCTTATTATTGAGTCTACTTAAATAATCTAGTATTATCTTACCATTTCAAGGTCCTTAATCACATCAGCAGAGTCACTTTGCTCTACTGTAACATTCCCAGGCTTGTGGAATTATGGCATGGATATCTTTCGGGAGGGCGGGGACATTATTCTGCGGACCTTACAGGTCAACAATAGAAATACATTGTAATATTTTCATATAATGCAACATTTACAACCGTTAGAATGAATGAGCATAAAACTCATTTTGGTGGGTAGCTGTCAAAATATTAACAAAAGAAGAACATCACAATATAATTCACACAATAGATGTCTTTAATATTAAAGCTCAAAAACAAAAAGAATCCCCTCTATATTGTTCAGGGATATATCATATGTGATGAAATTGCAAGGAAAAATAATTAATGAAAATAAGATATTCTACCTCCAGGGAGAAGGAGATGGTTATAATTAGAAAGGGACTGAAAAGATAATGGCCGTATTCTATTTCTATTTTTTTTTTAAGATTATTTATTTTAGAGAGAAAGAGGAGGGGTGGAGGGAAGGGAGAGGGAGAGAAGCAGGTTCCCCGCTGGGTAGGTAGCCTGCAGGGACAGCCTGAGGCTCCATCCCAGCACCCTGAGATCATGACCTGAGCTGAAACTAAGAGTCAGACGCTCAATCAGTGAGGCACCCAGGCACCTCTCTATTTGTTTTTTTTTTTTTTTTTTTTTTTTTAAAGATTTTATTTATTTGACAGAGAGAAACACACCCAGAGAGGGAACACAAGCAGGGGGAGTGAGACAGGGAGAAGCAGGCTTCCCGCCGAGCAGGCAGCCCGATGTGGGACTCGATCCCAGGTCTCCAGGACCATGACCTGTTCTTCAAGGTCCTTAATCACATCAGCAGAGTCACTTTGCTCTACTGTAACATTCCCAGGCTTGTGGAATTATGGCATGGATATCTTTCAGGAGGGCGGGGACATTATAACTGAGCCACCCAGGCGCCCCTCTATTTCTGTTTTTTAAAAATTTTGGTGATATGCAGGTTTTTGTCTTAGTAGTTGTCTTTCAAGAATTAGAAATAAGTTCATGATAATTTTGTGTATACCTTACTCCAGCCTCTACCACAATTAAAATATTTTTTAAAAACCCAAAAAATATGGTTGTTTACTAAAAAGGAACAATTTAAGAAAAATTTGTAAGAAAGAGCCATCATTGGATAAAATATTTTTAAAACCTAGAAGATTGTCAGTTTGTATTTCTACTCTCCCTACCCCCCCATAATTACTTAGAATTCGAAGTTTTATAAATAGTAAGCTAGAGAAATGGAATGAAACTCAATAGGGTTAGTGACAGGATCTTAGTAACTAGGATAGTAAAGCATCTGGAATTCTAGAGCCAAAATTGTTGTTAACGATCCTTTGTTCTTTAGAGATAATATACCTCTGACCCCTTATGTTGTGGGGAGTTTGGGGACACATTTGCATTCCCAGGGGAAAACTTGAGAAAGTAACAACTGGGAAGTTCCGGTTTCCTTTTTCTGATCGTCTGTGTATAGATTTCCTTCAGTAGATCACACAAAGGATCTTTAACACCCTGGGTCCCAGTTTTGTTTTTAAATTTAAATTTTAACTGAGCTAAGTGTAGGTTCTATGCAGTTGTAAGAAATAATACAAAGAAATGCCACCCACGCTGTATCTAGTTTTCCCTAGTGGTACCGTTCTGCAAATGTGCAGTGCAGTATTATCACCGGGACATTGACATTGATGCCCCCTGCTAATTTTACTCAGATTCCCCTGAGTCTCCCTTGTGTCTGTATGTATTCTGTTCCCTTTATCACATGCTTAGGTCTGCATATCCACCACCATAGTCAAGATACTGAACCATTTCATCACGACAGGGATCCTTCCTCTTGCCCTTTAAAAAAAAATAATAATTTTTTTTAGAGAGGGAGTGGTGAGAGGCAGAGGAGGGAGAGAGAGAATCTCAAGCAGACTCCCCACTGAGCATGGAGCCCATTGTGAGGCCCAGTCTCAGGGCCCTGAGATCATGACTTAAGCCGAAACCAAGACTCAGAAGCTCAACCGTGGGAGCACGCAGGCACCCCTCCTCTTGCCCTTTTATAACCACTCTTCCCTCCTCTCTGACTCCAACTTCTATCCCCACTCTTGTCTTTAAGCCCTGGCAACCAGTAAATTATTCTCCATTTCAAAAATGTATACATGAAATCACATAGTATGTAACCTTTCGGGGTTGGCTTTTTTTCACCCAGCCTGGTTCCCTGGTTTCACCCAGATGGATCCGAGATGTGGATGTCAGTGAGCCCCATTTTAAAATGCAGCTGAAGAAGGTTTTATGGAAGTTTTGGCTTCTGAACTCATTTTGTAAATACAATTTCTGTTCAGCTAATGAGGGTACACTTTGAGTAGTGGATAAAGCATGTATTTTTAAGTGCGATTAACTTGGGATTAGGTCTCATTTCTTCTTTGGAAAAATTATTTTAACCGTGCTAAGCCTTAATTTTCTTGTGTAAAATGAGAATAATACCTATTTCATTTGAAGAGTAAATGAGGTAACATGAGATGTTCTTAGCACTGTGCCTATCACGTAAGTAAATGGCAGTAGAAAAGAAAGATAGGATTACTACAGCAATATTATTCGTCTGTGACTTTTAGGTCAGTGTTGGAAGAAATTGCTTTAGCAATTGCTTCCAACTACTTCTTGGATTTTACGTATATTTGGGGATGGGAAGGAACATTCAGTGTATTTCTCTAGCCACTTAACAATAATGCTTAGTTCTTCAGAATAGGTATATCTAATCCTTCTATTGTTCTTTACTTAATTGGCCATAGTAAGAAGTAAATGATTGCTTTAATATTGTGTATCTTTTTTTAAAGGATTTTATTATAGAGGAGAGAGAGAGAGAGAATGAATGGGAGCGTGGCAGAGGGAGAGGGAGAAGCAGGCTCCCCACTGAGCGGGGAGCCTGACACGGGGCTCTCTCGATTCCAAGACCTTGGGAGGCAGAGGCTTAACCAGCTTAACTGACTTAACCGACTGAGCCACCAAGACACCCCTTTACTGTTAGGTATCTTAACAAAGACTAGTTACCTTGAATGAATACACTATCTTTTTATATCATAGTGCAGATTTGTTAAGGTTGAAATATCTATAATTTACATATTTTAAATTTTGTATGTATATATTTCCTCCCACACCCCCGCCAGGTCGCCGGAGTCCTGGATGATTGCCTGTGTGATATTGATAGCATCGATAACTTTAACACCTTCAAGATCTTCCCCAAAATAAAAAAATTGCAAGAGCGAGACTACTTCCGTTATTACAAGGTATAGTTATAATTTTTGATTCCGTTAGTACAAAAATTCTTGCATCACTGTCTACAGATGTGACTTTTACAACCCTTTTGAAAACCCATTTTGACTTTTCAGCACCCTCTGTGTTTTTGTTTTTTTTTTTATCATCGGAATATATTAAATGTTGTAGTGAAAGCTCATCGTCTTTTTGAACACTGAGCACCTGAACCTTCTTCCTATGTTTGGGGAATTCCTCATCTTTTAGTTTGGGTTTTGAGATAGAGACTCCTCCCCCAGAAGCTGGGCGTGCCTCAGCCTTCGTTGTCATTTAGGCCCCGCCCTCTAGGCCCCTCCCCAGGCTCTGTGCAGCGCTGGTGGCCAGGTCCTGGGTCAGTGCTGTTCGCAGTGTGAGTGCCAGAGAGGCAGCCGTGTCCTGGGGAGCTCAGGAGGGGGCGCCAAGCCAGGCTGGGCGCCCAGACAACACCCTTTGCAGTGATACTGCGGAACTGGTTCTTAAATCAAGCAGTCCACTCTGGGCCTTTACAGAATAACCCGTGACAGTTTAAAGGTACGGCAATAAGCAATATTCAAAAGAGCAGTGTTTTAAATGCAAGAACAATATTTTAAAAGCTGCTGTTGTGCTTTGTTTTGCTCTCTGTATTCAGTTGGGTTTATAATTTCTTTGCTTTTCATTTTTAGTTTATTTAAAAAATTGAGCATGATTTTTTTTTAATCCTGATTTTATATAGCTGTCTTAGTCTTTGAATATTTATGAGGATAGAAAAAATTAGAGCAGGAACTAACAGCTGTTCTTTTTATGTCACCAGCAACATTTTGGCACACTTAGCCAATAGCCATTTCTCTCCTTTTTTTTTTTTTTGAAGATGACAAAAAATTTTATTAGGTCATGTGTCTAGCAGGAAACGCAATAGCCATTTCCCATACCTTTGGCAACACTTTATACAGGTGTCAGATTTCTGGAGAAACACTTATACAGGTGTCTAATTGGCCTCATTGACCAAAAGAGGGAAAGACACTTCGGTTAACAATCCTATTTGCATAAATATAAGAGGGAGTGATTATTTCTCAGAGGAATATTAGGGGATGTTACGGAGGAGGAAATATGAAAGTCGGAGAGAGCAAAAATAACAATGTTCTAAGAAAACGTTCTAACCAATTTAATGAAACTTCTCCGTATGTAATGGGAATATCCTCATACTCTCCCACGGGAGGGTAATGCAGTGATCTAATTAATGCATTTGTCTCCAAGTCAAGGATATTCTGGTGATAATTACTCCTTTTCTAGTTCTGCCAACCTATAAACTAAACAAAAAGGACATTTAACCACCACCAGTATACTCTTCATACACTAGTGTCAGAAAAGGAAAGAGACAAGAATAGGTTAATTTTAAACATGTGCATACATACTTAGGATTGAGCAAGCAAGGCTACATAGGTAGAAGCCACAGTCGAACCCTGTCAACTGCTCAGCTGGCTGCTGAGTGGTATTTACAATTTCTTATACTATCCATTCCATTTGTTTATTTTTTTTTTAAAAAAGAGTTTTCTTATTTTTACTATTTTTTAAAATTTTTTCTTATTTTTACTTTTTTTTTCTTAAGATTTTGTTTATTTGTCAGAGAGAAGGAGAGCACAAGCAGGGGAAGCAGCAGGCAGAGGAAAAAGCAGGCTCCCTGCTGAACAAGGAGCCTGATGTGCGACTTGATCCCAGAACCCTAGGATCATGACCTGAGCTGAAGGCAGACGCTTAACTGATTGAGCCCCCCGGGTGTCCCACTAGTAGTAGGGAACACAAGCAGGGGAAGTGAGAGAAGGAGAAGCAGGCTTCCCAGGGAGCCCAGTGCTGGGCTCCATCCAGCGACTCTGGGATCAGAGTACTGTGAATACAGTAGTGAGTAACACAGAGACTCTGACTCGATGAAGCTTTTATTCTGACTAGGGAGGCAAACAAACAGTGAAATATAATTTCATTTGGTTATTAAGGTAAGTGCTATGGAGAGAAATGAAGTAGGAGATAGAGTAAATTAATAGGGTCGGGAAGGTAGGTAGCTTTATTTTTAAAGATGATGATCTGGAAAGGAAGGTATGTGCCATTTGAGTAAAGACTTATATAATGTGGGGTGCCTGGGTGGCTCAGAGGGGTTAAGCCTCTGCCTTGGGCTCAGGTCATGATCTCGGGGTCCTGGGATTGAGTCTCACATCGGGTTGTCTGCTCAGCAGGGAGCCTGCTTCCTGCGCTCTCTCTCTGTCTGCCTCTCTGCCTATTTGTGATCTTTCTCTCTGTCAAATAAATAAATAAAATATTTTTTAAAAAAGACATATAATGTGAGAGCCATGACAAGTTACAGAGAGAGAACATTCCTGGGAAGGGGAGTAGAACTACAGGTGTAGAGGTCTTGCAGGGATGAAGGTTTAGCATGATTGAGGAGTAAAAAGAGCAGTATGGCTGAGCCAAGTGAGTGAGATTCAGAGAGTAGGAGCCAGATGAAAAAAAAAGTTACATAAGGATGTTGAATTTTTGTGTAAGCATGATAAGCTCTTGGAGGGATTTATACAAAATAGACTCTCAGGGTGTGAGATAGGAAATAGAGATACCATGTAGGTTTTTGCATGAGACCAGATGGAAAGTGAAGGGGATCTGGAATAGGGCAATAGAGTTGGAAGAGGTGAAAAGTAAGCAAATGAGCATCGGATATAGGCGGTAACATCAACAGACTTATCTGATGGAGTGAATGTAAGCTGTGAGAATAGAAGTGAAATCAAAAATAATGTGGTGTTTTGAGCATTCTACAAAAAAATCTATCCTGACCGAGTTAGTCTTACTCTAAGAATGCAAGGACAAGGCTTTTAGGTCTTCAACACAATTCAACACACATTCCTAATTTTTAAGAAACTTAATAAGAAAAAAAAAAGAAATTTAATAGGAATGATGGATACTTCCTTAACATAATAAATTTTTTTATTTTTTTAAAGACTTTATTTATTTGACAGAGAGAAACACAGGGAACACAAGCAGGGGAAGTGAGAGAAGGAGAAACAGGCTTCCCAGGGAGCCCAATGCTGGGCTCCATTCAGCGACTCTGGGATCATGACCTGAGCCAAAGGCAGATGCTTAACAACTGAGCCACCCAGTCGCCCCAACATGATAATTTTAATCTTAACATTAGCGTTGCCATCATCGTGCTTGTTGGGAAATAATAGAGGAATTCTCACTTAGGTGAGGGAACAAGACAAGGGTACCCATTATTCTTCTTTTTGCTGGAGGTATTAATTAATATGCCAAAAAAGAAAAAGCAACTAGACGCATAAACATTTTTGAAGAATAAGTAAAGTTATCTCCATTTATAAATGACCAAAAAAAAAAAAACTAGAAAACTCAAATAATGAATAAAAATAATTAAAGAATGCATTAAGATAGCAGGCTATAAACTTAATACATAAAATCCATATCTTCATAAATATAAACAATAAGATAAACAAAATCCCCATTTACATTAAGCAGTGAAAAAAGAACTGTATAGGAGTAAATGAATCAGTTGTGCAAATCTGCACAACCTGGAGGAGGAAAGCTTCAAAAACACAACTGAGAGACACAAAAGTGGGCTTCAAGAAATGGACTGATGTCTTTGTAGCATAAAGATAGTAATTCTCTCCATGTTAATGTATAAATTTAATGTGATCCTCATAAAAGTACCAGTAGTTTTCTACTGCAGCTGGATAGCTTGCTACAGCTAAAGTTCTCTGGGAAGCACATTCTGCGACCCTGGCTAGTGGGCAAGAGGTTAAGTAGGGACCACTCATGGCACTGACAGTCTCAGGAAGTGAAGAGATCAGAGGTGAGGTAAAGCCGTGAGTCAGCCTCCGTGGAAATGTCAGGTGACCCTCTGGGAGTCATTCAAATGGGATGTCCCTCTAGAGCTGTCCCCACTTACAGGAGGGACCTGCACCTTTGCAGCCCTACGTCAATCATCTGATAAAGGCCACCACTGGTGGAGGGAGTGTGTGAGCTTGGGCAAAGTGGCTGTCTTCAGCCGAGGTTTACTGCCTCATTTCCAGAATTTCAGAAGCTACTGTTTCCAGAAGCAGGGGTACTAAACCCTTATTCCTGAGGGGTGATGGGAGCAGCATGTTACACTGTCCACTACAGTCCACTCTGCATGGGTGTTAGTTTTCTTCTGCTGCATTACCCATTAACCTAACATGTAGCAACTTAAAACGCACACTGGGAAGGTGGCATTTGGAGAAGATCTAAAGGGAGTAAGAAAGCAAAGGCAAGCACACTTCAGGCGGAGGGGCTAGCAGGAGCAAAGGCCCCGGGACCACAGTGTGTCTCATGTACTTGAGGAACAACATGGAGACCAGTGAAGAAGGGGCAGAGAGCCGAGGAACCAGACCATGGAAGGCATTCTTGGCCATTATGGGGACTTGGATTTTGAACTGACCCAATTTTCAGAGGTATTGTGTGGGGGGTGAGAAAGCGAGGAATCCAGGATGATGCCAGGATTTTGGCCCCGAGGATCTAGATGATGGAGTTGCTATTTACTGGGATGGCAGTAAGCATGTCCCGTGGAGATAGCAGTGAAGCATTGGATGTACAAGCCAGGGGCTCAAGGGACTTGCAGTCCCAAACAAACAGCCCAATCCCTCTACCTGGAAATCTCCTTCTCTAGGAGACTTCTAGTCCTACCCATTTTCCATGTTACCAAAAAGGAGGCCTTCCCTGTCAACTCCATAGTCAGAGTTGACTACTTTCTCCTCCTGTTGCCAGTCTCTATGTATTGTTGCCTCTTCCTTGTAATGTAGGTGTTACTTACTGCATTTTATGTCTATTTATTGAGATGTCTATTTTTTTTTTTTTTTTTTTTTTTTTTTTTTTTTTTTTTTTTTTTTTTTTTTTTTTTTTTTTTTTTTTTTTTTTTTTTTTTTTTTTTTAGAGCATGCACATGCATGTGTCAGGGAGGGGCCGAAAGAGAGAGGGAGAGAGAGAATCCCAGGCAGGTTCCATGCCCAGTGCTCAGAGCCCAATGAGGGGCTTGATCTCACGATCCTGAGATCATGACCTGACTGAAATCAGGAGTCAGACACTTAACCGACTGGACCACCCAGATGTCCCCATTGAGATGTCTATTATGTGTCGTAGGCACTGGGGATAAAATAATGAATAAGGCAACTCTAAATCCTGACAGTGAGGGTGCAGACAATAAATAAGTAAGTCAGTAATATTCAGGCAGTGGTAAGTGCTATAAAAGAATCTAAAACAGGATGTGGGGTGCCTACTGATCACTACTTTGGAGAGTCTGATCAGGGAAGGTCTTTGCTGAGGCGGTGTCTGGGAGAATCCTGGATGAGGTGAAGGGAGTGGGTCATAAGATCTGGTGCAACAGTACGGGCAAAGGGCAGAGCCGAGGTTAAGGCCCCGAGACAGGAAGGAGTCAACAGATGGTAGTGGAAGCCGGGAACTTGGAGGGATCTCGGGCGGAAGAGAGTGTGGCAGTAGGGGTGGTGGGAAGAAGTGAATAATGAATCGTTTGCAGGAGGTAGAAAAGGAGTTTTGGCTTGGGTAAGTTCTAAATTGTAATCTGTTAAGTTCAGAGTAAGAGAATCCGGAGTTTTTAACTATTGTTAAAATGTTTTGATGGTTAAAATGGTCTGCCCCTGCCCTCTGTCCACCCTCATTCCCCCACTAAAAGTCAACTAAGCTGTTTTGTTTTGTTTTCAGTTCTCACAACCATTCAAGCTCTAGCACTTTATCCAAACGCATGTTTTGCCCACATTCATCCATCCTAAAATATCACTTCCTCATTGGTCCCTATCCACCAGCCCCATTATTTTCCATCACAAAACTCTGGATGTTCCTGTGTAGCACTTACCACAATTTGTAGTTAAACAAACGTACACACATGTAATTTCTCTTCCCTCCCGTAGACTGTAAGTTCCAGGTGGGTGAAGTGCTTTTTTATGTATTTTTGCCTTAGGCCCTACACAATGCAGATAGTGGGGGCTCAGTACCCATTGAAATGGGTGGGTGCTTGAGAAAGCCCTAATGAGTAAGGTGCTGACAGATGTTAAAGTAAAATGCTTTCCAGAGTCTGCAGTTATTTTTTTAAATAAATACTACAAATGAGTGTCTGGAAAAATTGCAGTTTCAGATTCTGAACTCTGTAGATGCCACAGGGCAGGATGCGTTTTCTTCTCCCCACATCAGTGGTGCCCAGCACAGGGACACCTAGAGAGCATCGCAGAACTGTGCCACACATGCACTGATGTTGGTCCAATCTTTCTCTCAAGGTCAATCTGAAGCGACCATGTCCTTTCTGGGCAGAAGATGGCCATTGTTCAATAAAAGACTGTCATGTGGAGCCCTGTCCAGAGGTAAAATTAAAAAATAATAATAAGGAAAACATTGCTTCCTTTTGGGTTCTTCGGTGTGAGTTGATATTTTAGGCCACTGTTGATGTATCTAGACTTGTCCTCAAACTCATGTGCTGTCAGCTCTGTTTTTAAACCAGATTATTGAAGGTTTACTTTATTCTAGTCACCAGAATGGGTTTGAGGACACTCTTGTATCTAGTAGTATTGATTGGTTGCGGGGGTATAGTATGATTCAAAGACAGATGGAAAACTGGGAGGGCCTGTCTAGGACTGGATCTACAGTTGGCTAACTCTTTCATGCTTTACTGAATATGCCTCTTGTTTCATAAGAAAAGTGATGCTACTGGACCTTAAATTTTACATTTAGAGTGGGAATTAGAGTGAGTAAACCAGAGGAATTTCAGGCTCCATTTGGTCTTCAGTTGGTCTTGTTACATTAAAAAAAAAAAGAAAAAAGCTATACTTATATTTTAAACTTTGCTTTTTGATACCTACCATAATTCTTCTTAAACGGTGATTCATTATAAGCTCTGTTTTCATTTCACTTTTTACTTTTCTTACCTAATCAATTAATCTAGTTTGTTATCCTTAAAAATGGGAAAAAACCATCCTAACCAGTGTCCTTTCTAAAGGGACAATTAAAAAAAATTTTAATTTTTTTCTTTAAGAATAAAAGGGTTTTTTTTTTTGTTTTTTGTTTTTTTACTTTTTAGTTTGAATTAATTTCAGACCTACAGAAAAATTGGGAGAATATCAACGGTCCTCATTTATTTTTATTCAGATTCCCTAAATGTTTATCATGTTTGCTTTATTACTCTCTGTATATGTACATGTTAGTATTTTCTGAACTATTTGGGTGTAAGTTACCAACATCATAAAACTTTACCCTAATTACTTGAGTGTGTTTCTTAAAAACAAGGTTATTCTCTTCTCTGACCACAACATAATGAACAAAATCAGGAAATTAATATTAATTATAATATAAACATCCAGTCTATAGACCTTAGTCATATATTGCCAAATGACTTAATAATGTGCTATATATGCTATGTGCTAAATGCTAAAAGCTATATGCTAAAAAAGGGGTTAAAATGTAATGTCATGTTCATTTCATGTGTACAAAGTAATGATCCAGTAGCTCCGTATATTACTCAGTGCTCATCCAGGTAAGTGCACTCTTGGTCCACTTTGCCTTTTTCAGCCATTGCCCCCTCCTGCCTCCTCTCTGGTAACCATCTCGTTGTTCTCTAGTTAAGAGTTTATTGTTTGGTTTCTCTCTCTCTCTCTCTCTCTCTCTCTTTTTTTTTTTTTGCTTCTTAAATTCCACATGACTGAATCGTATGGTAATTCTTTCTCTGACTGGCTTATTTCCCTAAACGTTATACTCTCTAGCTCCATCCATGTTGTTGTAAATGGCAGGACTTGATTCTTTTTTACAGCCGAATAATATTCCACTGTATCTGTATATGCCACATCTCCTGTCCATTCATCTGTTGATGGACACTTGGGCTGTTTCCATGATTTGTCTACTGCAAGTAATGCTGCTATAAACATAGCATAAATTAATGTTTTTGCATTCTCTGGGTAAATACCTAATAGTGCAATTGCTGGATCATAGAGTAGTTCTGTTTTAGTTTTTCAGGGAACCTGTATGCTGTCTTCCATGGTGGCTGCACCAGTTTGCATTCCCACCAATAGTGCATGAGTGTTCCTTTTTCTCCACATCCTCGGCAACACTTGTTTCTTGAGTGTTTGAGTTTAGTCATTCTAACAGATGTGAGGTGATAGTTCATTGTGTTTTTGATTCGTATTTTCTAAGCATCTTTTCAGTGTCTGTTGGCCATCTGGATGTCATCTTTGAGAAATGTCTGTTCATGTCTTCTGCCCATTTTTAAATTGGATTTTGCGGGTTGAGTAGTATAAGTTCTTTATATAATTTGGATAGTAACCCTTAGTTGGATATGTCATTTGCAGATACCTTTTCCCAATTAGGTAGGTTGTCTTTTAGTTTTATTGGTTGTTTCCTTTGCTGTGCAGAAGCTTTTTATTAGTGTAATCTCAATAGTTTATTTTTGCTTTTGTTTGCTTGCCTCAGGAGACATATCTGGAAAGATATTGCTATGGTCGATGTCAGAGAAATTACTGCCTGCTCTCTCTTTTAGGAATTTTATGGTGTTAGGTCTCACATCTAAGCCCCTAATCCATTTTGAGTTTTTGTGTGCAGTGTAAGAAGTTCAGTTTCATTCTTTTGCATGTAGCTGCATAGTTACCCTTTGTTGAAGAGAGTTTTTCCCATTAAATATTCTTACCTCCTTTGTCAAAGATTAATTGACAATAGCTTCCTGGGTTTATTGTTTTGATTACTACAGATTTGTCATATAATTTGAAATCTGGAATAGCGTTCCCTCCAGTTTTTTTTTTTTCAAGATTGCTTTGGCTATTTGGGGTCTTTCTGGGTTCCATGCAAATTTTGGGATGTGTTTTTTCTAGTTCTGTGAAAAATACTGTTGGTATTTTGATAGGGATTGCATTATATGTGTGGCTTGCTTTGAGTAGTATAGGTATTTTGCCAATATTCTCATAATCCATGAGCAGGGAATGTCTTTCCATTTCTTTGTGTCGTCTTCAGCTTCTTTGATCAGTATTCTGTAGTTTTCACAATCAACTCTTTCACCTCTTTGCTAAGTTTATTCGTAGCTGTTTTATTATTTTGGGGGCAGTTGTAAATGGGATTGTTTTCATAATTTTTCTTCCGACTGCTTATTAGTGTATAGAAATGCAATAGATTTTTGTACATTGATTTTATGTCCTGAAACTTTACTGAATTCCTTTTTAGATCTAGTAGTTTTTTGGTAGAGTCTTTAGGGTTTTCTACATAGAATATCATGTTTTTTTTTAAATTAAAAAATCTTTTATTATTTTTTTGCAATTCTGTTTTTTAATGGTGTCTTTGCCTGGTTTTGGTATCAGGATAATCCTAGTCTCAGAGAATGAATTGGGAAATTTTCCTTCCTCTTCTATTTTTTTGAAGTAGTTTGAGAAGAATAGGTATTAATTCTTCTTGGAATGGTAGAATTTGCCTACGAAGCCATCTGGTCCTAGAGTTTTTGTTGGGAATTTTTTGATTACTGATTCAATTTCATTGCTGGTTATCAGTCTGTTTAAATGTTCATTCTTCCTGTTGCTGTTTTGATAGATTATATATTTCTAGGAATTTGTCCATTTCTTCTAGGTTGTCCAGTTTTTTGGTATATACTTTTTCATAATACTCTCCTATAGTAGCTTGTATTTCTCTGGTGTCCATTGTTATTCTCCTTCATTTGCAGTTTTGTTTGGGTCCCCTCTCTTTCTTTCTCTCCCTTTTTTTAATGAGCCTGGCTAGAGGTTTATCAATTTTGTTATCTTTTCTAGGAACTAGCTCCTGATTTCATAGATCTCTTCTATTTTTTTAAAAAAAATTTTCTGTATCATTTATTTGTACTCTAATCTTTTTATTATTTCCTTCCTTCTGCTGGTCATGGGCTCTGTTATTCTTTTCGTAACTCTGTTATGTGTAAATTTAGGTTGTGTGAGATTTTTCCTCCTCCTTGAGGTAGGCCTATTTTGCTCTAAACTTCCCTCTTAGAACTGCTTTTTCTCCATCCCCAAGATTTTAGCCCAAAACAAATTGTTTTCATTTTCATTTGTTTTCATGTATTTTTTTGAATTTTTTTGATGTCTTGGATGACTCATTCATTGTTTAGTTGCATGTTACTTAAACTCTATGAATATGTGCTCTTTTCAGATTTTTTTCTTGTGGTTGACTTCTAGTTTCATAGTGTTGTGGTCAGAAGACATGCATGGTCTGAGTTCAGTCTTCTTGACTTTGTTGAGGCTTGTTTTATGGGGTGATAGGTGATCTGTCCTGCAAAATGTTCTGTGTTCACTTGCAGAGAATATGTATCTGCTTAGAACAGAATGTTCTGAAAATAACTTTTAAATCCATGTGGTCCAGTGTGTCATTCAAAGCCATTGTTTCCTTGTTGATTTTCTGTTTGGACAGTCTGTCCATTGATATAAGAGGGGTGTTACAGTCCCCTATTGTCACTGTGTTCCTATCGATTAGTTTTTTTTTTTTATGTTTGTTGTTAATTATGTATATGGATGTTCCTATGTTGGATGCATAAATATTTGTAATTGTTTTATCTTCTTGTTGGATTCTCCCCTTTGTCGTTGTATAGTGTTTTTCTTTGTCTCTTGTTACAGTTTTTGTTTTAAAGTCTATTTTGTTTGATATAAGTATTGCTGCTCTGGCTTTCTTTTGACATCCATTTGGATGACGAATCTTTCTTCATCCTCTTATTTTCAATCTGCAGTTGTTTTTAGGTCTGAAACGAGTCTCTTGTAGGCAGCATTATAGATGAATCTTGTTTTTTTTTTTTTTATCCACTCTATGTAATCCAGAGAACACCCACCCTATGTCTAATCCATTTACATTCAAAGTAGCTTTGATAGATATAAATTTATTACCAAGTTGTTACTTGCTTTGTGATTGTTTTGTGGTTTTTCTCTCATCCGTCTCTTGCTCTTTACCATGGTGTTAGACTTTCTTTAGTGATATACTTGAATTCTTTCTCTTCAGTCTTTGTGTATCTATTGCTGGTTTTTGATTTGTGGTTACCATTAGGTTTGTATCTAACATCTTCTGCATATAGCAGTCTATGTTAAGTTGATGGTCGTTTGTGTTTGAAATCATTCTTTATTCCTTTCTGCCTAACACTGTGGGCATATGGTGTCATATTTTATATCCTTTGTGAAGCTACTGACTGATATTTACAGATATATTTATTTCTACTGCTTTTATGTTTCCTCCTTTTCCTACTCTTGCGGTTTTTTCTTTCCACTCCAAGAGTCCCTTGTAACATTTGTTGTATGGCTGGTGTAGTAGTCATAAGCTCCTTTAGTTTTTGTTTGTCTGAGAAACCCTTAATCTTTCCTTCTGTTCTGAATGATAGGCTTGCTGGATAGAGTATTCTTGGCTGCAGATTTTTCTTTTCAGCACTTTCACTATATCATGCCACTCTCCTCTGGCCTGCAAAGTTTCCTTGTTAGCTTTGTGGGGCTTCCTCTTTTATGTAACAGTTTTCTTTTGCTTTTAAAACTTTTTCTTTATCACTACTTTTTGCCATTTTAATTACTACATGTCTTCGTGTGGATCACCTTGGGTTGATTTTGTTGGGGGATCTCTGTGTGGGGGATCAGTTTCAACAGAGTATACCTGGATCTCAATATCTGTTTCCTTCCCCAGATTCAGGGAGTTTTTAGCTATTATTTCTTCAGATAAACTTTCTGTTCTCTTTTCTTTTTCTTCTTCTTCCAGGATCCCTGTAATTTGAATGTTATTACACTAAATGGGGTCACTGAGTTCCCACTGAGTCTATTCTCATTTTGTATAATTTTTTTTCCTCACATGCTTAGCTTGATTACTTGCCATTACTCTGTCTTCCAAGTTGTTAATTCATTTGCCTGTTTCCTCTAGCTTACTCTTTATTCCATTTAGTGTATTTTTATTTTCATTTATTGTGTTCTTCATCTCTGATGTGTTCTTCTGTATTTCTGTGCTAAGGGTCTCACTGATGTCCTCTACTCTTTTCTCAAGCCCAGTGAGTATGTTTATGATCATTACTTTAAATTTTCTATCAGTGATACTACTTATATCCATTTTACTTTGGGCTCTTGCTGTGGTTTTGTCCTATTCTTTCACTTGGGACATACTCCTTATCTCATTTTGTTTGATTCTCTCCATCTGTTTCTGTGTGTTAGCAAAGTCAGTGATGCATCCTCCTCTTGAAGGTCATGGCCTTATAAAGAAGAGGTCCTGTAGTGCCCCACAGTGTAGTTGTCCCCTGTTCTCTGGGACCTGGCACTTCAGGGACTGTCTCCTGCATGTGTTGCATATGCTCAGCTGGTGTGTCCTGGCCACTTTTTCCTTTAGCCCAGTTGGCTACGGAGGCTGTCTTCGCCTGTTGTGGGCTGTGTGTGGTCCCCTGCTGGGGTGCTAACATTTTAACGAGGCGTGTGCTGGTCTGTTCGTGCAGTCAGACTCGTTGCCTACCCTGGCAGGTGGAAGGCTGTGTGGGTGGGGGATCAGTTTCAACAGAGTATACCTTGAGCTTCTGCAGGGTCCACAACTGCTGGGACTGAGGCCCTGCAAAATGTGTAGGTCAGGAGAGGCTGCCTTGGTGCCGTTTACACTGGTCTTGCGTGGGAGGGGAACCACAGCCGGGACTGGGCAGATGTGTTGGAAAGGGGATCTGCCCCAGCGTGGTCGGGTGGGGCTCAGTGTAAGCCACTTAGCTAGGAAGTGTTGCATAGTGCTGGTTCCCACAGATGCCTGTGTGTTTATGCTGCGGGGGTGTTGGGGGTGAGGGAAGTGGTGCCTGCCTCCTATGATCCTGGAGGGGTCTTCCTGTGATCCCTGCTTTTCTGGACATGCTCTGAGATTAGTAAGTAAACCTCCCTCCCATAAGCCCTAGGTGTTTTTCAAATTGCTGCTTCCATGCTGTAGTTAATGGGGCTGTTTGTCCTGCTGTCTGTTAAGGGCAGGGACTCTGCCCCCTAGTGCCTTTTGGCTTGCCCAGAGTGGAGCTGCTCTTTCTTAAAATTCCGGGCTGCAGGTTTCACTGGTTGTAGGAACTCCTGAAATTTGGACCTTCTGGTTTTTAAAACCAGAAGTTATGGAGATTGGTCTTTGCTGTGCAGGTGTGCTCGTCTGTTTCTCAGCCTTCTGGGTGCCTCCAGCTCTTGACTGTGGGTAGCCGAGGCCTGTTTTGTTCCCCACTGCTCCTCTACCCTTCCTACCCAATTCGATGTGGCCTCTTCTCTGCTTTTAGTTGTGGAGTTTGTTCTGCCAGTCTTGGGGTTGTTCTCTGGATTATTTATGCTGATTTTGTTGTTGTTGTTGTTGTTATCTATTTGTATCCATGGAATGAGGTGAGCCCAGGGTCTTTCTACCTCATCATCTTCCCAGCCCCAATCCCAGCTAGGTTTATTTCATGCTTGATTTAGTTATTACTTTTACATTTATCACTACTTCTAATCGTTCTCTTTTGTGATATGTGTTATTCACAACAGTCGTCTGTGATGCCTACTCCAGTATTTCTAGAAGGCTCATTATTAAGATTTGCATAAGTCAAGTTACTGTATTTAGCATCAAACCTTTAAAAAGGCTACTAAAGATTTTTATTTTGGCACATCATACCATGCTCGTCAGAGGGCACAGTGCAGCCAGCTGTCACTTTTTGTTAGTATTTATTCCACGTTTTAAAAATTCAGGTGCGTGGCTGCTAGGTTTAACTTGAGGGGTTTTTGTTTTTGTTTGTTCTTTTGTAGTCTTCTGTCTTCTGTTAAATGTAGTAGCAAACAGTGAAATAGTAAAATATTGACAGCAAGTAACGTTTTAATCTATTAATCTTTATTGATTAGGGAAATAGCTCTTATCATCGTCATCATTATTTATGTTCTCCCACCTGACAGGAAGATCCTTATCCTGAATATTTGGTTAAATTCACCTATGTTAAAATTCATCATGAAACATGAAAAGATTTTAATAGGTATTTTGCTATACCATAGATTCAGATGTTGGAAATCGGTCTCATAGATTGATTAGAGAATCAACCTGTGATTTTCTGTTTTCAGATATGATTTTTTGTTTAAAATTGTGTCTCATAAGCCAGTTATGATGATTTCCAGATTTGTTTATTAAAGCCTAAAACTATTGGCTTTGTAGAAAAGAAAGCTGGTTCGACATGTGGATTTTCTCTTTATAAACCCTGATTAGCTAGATTGGTAAACCCTAGGTGAATCCTATGGACCAAGGAACTAATTCTTTTGGTATTAATCCCAAACTGCCTTCACTTTAAATGTCAGTTTAGAGCAGAAATTAAGATGAAGCATAAAATTTTTCAAAGAACTTTGAAAATTTTTAAAGCTTCTGTTTCTATGATAAGAAAGTTTATGGAAAAGTGATTTTTGTCAGTTTTTTTAACCTAAAAATTATGTAAACTGTGCTGTACTACATTGGGAGTTTAAATTATAGCTGATTTAACACTGTTATTTTGTATGTGTCATTCAGTTTGCTAAATTATGATTTACAAGTCCATAAATTGGTATAATTCTTTACCGTTTATCTTAAAAAGGTAGTATGAAAACAGAACTTGAATGACTGTCTTTTCACCATAGAATAAAATAGCCTTTGTATTTGAGCAATGGCATTACTAATTGGTGAAGAAATCTCGAGAAAAAATGAAGATCAACTTCCTAAATTTTTCTTGTTGTTATTCTTTTAAGAGCAAAATTCCAGTCGGTATTAAAGCTGGGAGTTCTAAGAAGGTGAGTCACTTTTCTTCCTTGAATATCTTTGCTTTACATTGTGCAGCTTGCGGGTTACTGCTCGACAGCGGTCGCGGAAGAGAACTGTACTGGGGTGCGTTGGCAGTGGGCACGTGCTGCCCCACAGCCCCAACTTCCGAAGTCTGGCAGCAGGCAGAGAGCTTATCTGTTTTTCCAGCTAAATTATGTAGCTTCTTTTGAGACACTTCAATTCGCTTTTCTCTAGAAGAACAATAGCAGTGTAGTATAACTCCGGGATCAGATGGCCTGTGCAACAGGTGTTTTATCATGCGTGTGCTCTAGTCTGTGTTCCAACTAGTCAGCCTGTCGTACCCAGGATTACACTGTATGGGGTGCACAGTTATCCAGGTATTTGGAGCATAGGAAGTTTCAATGGCATTAAAATAGTCCCGTGTTCAAGATTACCCTTTTCTTCTTATAAGCATGTCATCATTTACTCAGCCATGCATATTTTTAGATAACGGTTTACTTCTAGTTTTTCACTATCGTGACCACATAATGAAGATCATTGTATCCTCTCCCTCTGCTTCCTCTCTCCATTTTCTTTCTGTATATTCTCCCCTGTGTGGTCTTTTGTTTGTATTCACTCTCCTTTATTTTTGTTTCAGATCTAAAATAAATAAAGTGTTAGAGACATTTGGCATCCCTTCTGGACTCCTGTTTCCCTGCTCCCCAGAGATAGCCACTTTTTTTGAAATGGATATGTGTCCTCTGTGATACTTCTTAATTTACTACTTGTATTGTGTGTGTATCCACAAGTAATGTATAGACCTTTTTTTTTTTTTTTTTTAAGATTTTATTTATTTGACAGAGAGAAACACAGCCAGAGAGGGAACACAAGCAGGCGGAGTGAGACAGGGAGAAGCAGGCTTCCTGCGGAGCAGGGAGCCCAATGTGGGACTCGATCCTGGGTCTCCGGAATCATGACCTGAGCCGAAGGCAGTCGTGCAACCAACTGAGCCACCCAGGCGCCCCTGTATAGATCTTTTAATCCGAGGTTTTAAAACATTAAGATCACATTTTGTGTTTTTTTATTTTAAAAATATTTTTCAGTTATTTTTTATTCTGTGTTATGCTTTTGAAATTTTGTCTCTGTTGATTTGTTAATTTTAATAGTTGCTTCGTATTCCTTTATATGAGTATCTCATTCCTCTGTTGATGGTCATTTCAGTTGTTTTGAATTTTTTGCTATTGCGAACAGTGATATAGCCTCATTTTCTTTTTTCTTTTTTTTAAGATTTTATTTATTTATTTGACAGAGAGAAACACAGCTAAGGAGGGAACACAAGCAAGGGGAGTGAGAGAGGGAAAAGCAGGCTTCCCGCGGAGCAGGGAGCCTGATGTGGGGCTCAATCCCCGGTCTCCAGGATCATGACCTGAGCTGAAGTCAGTTGCTTAACCAACTGAGCCACCCAGGTGCCCCCTAGCCTCATTTTCATCTTTTGTCTCATTGTGTACATATGTAAGAGTTTTTCTAGGTAAATATTTATTTATTTATTTATTTTAAAAAAGATTTTATTTATTTATTTGACAGAGAGAGAGAGATCACAAGTAGGCAGAAAGGCAGGCAGAGAGAGTGGAGGGAACAGGCTCCCTACTGAGCAGAGAGCCCGATACCTGCCTCAATCCCAGGACCCTGAGATCACGACCTGAGCTGAAGGCAGAGGCTTTAACCCACTGAGCCACCCAGGCGCCCTAGGTAGATATTTTGAAGTAAGGTTGCTGGGCCGTTGGTTATGCCTATCTTAACATGATGAGATAGTACCAAATACCTATCTAAAGTGGTTGTACTTCAATTTTGGGTTTTTTTAAAAGTGTTGTTATAGATATGGTTTCAGTTGTAAGACTGTTGGTTCAAGGGTTTATGCATGTTTACAGCACTAGATAAGTATTGTCAGATTACTTTCACAAGAGGGTTTTCTCAGTTTACATCATCACCAACATACCGATGCTAATTGTTTTTAATGTCTTATTTAGTTGGTGGGAATTTGTGACTCATTTTGATTTGTATTTCTTAGATATGTGAGAGATTTTGATAATAGCTTATATCTGTGTCATCATTGACAGATTGCCAGTGGAGCTTGAAATAAAGAGAAAGGTAATAGTTACTACTAAACTTACTATGCACTTCCTTTCAGTACTCGAAAGTGGCAAACAATACCAAAGAATTAGAAGACTGTGAGCAAGCTAATAAACTGGGAGCAATTAACAGCACGCTAAGGCAAGTTTAAAAAACATTCTCTTATTTAGTGTATTTATATTAGAAGTCATCCGTTTTTCTTTTGATTTTGATAAAACAGTCAAGTTTTGAGTCATTATTAATAGAAAGAAGTTATTCTTCATCCTAAATTTCATGATTGCTTTGCTTCCTCTTAGTGGGTTTGTTCTTAAATTTCCAGAATGTGTCATCAATAGTGACTTTGTATCAAAAATGTAAAAATGTAGAAGATTGCTCAACTAGCAGGACTTATGGATCCATTCTTTCTGGTTATTTTAGTGAAAGGAACTTGAACCTCTCAGTTTTTTGTAAATAGTAATTCAGTCTGTGTGTTACATTTCAAACAGGTAAAGTTATAATTACCATGACTATTAAGTTTCATAGATTTTTTTTCATATTGACGTTTTCTTATTTTCTGTAAGTAAAAACCTGCTTGTGAAGGCCAACATAATTTGTGAGTGGTCTTAGATTACGCTCCATGAAATGACTGAACATATCTATAATTGAGAGTAGGGAATGGATTATTCCTAATATTCTTTTTTTTATTTCCGTATTTGCTTAGGTTGGCATTTGCATACTATAATTGTTAAAGACTTAATAAAGTTATCAGTCTTATTATTTATTGAAAAATTTTACTATAGAAAACTAGAGAAGATAATGTAGTAATAATAAGATGATATAATAAATTCATTCCAAGTGAACAGATACTAACTTTTTCTACAATGTTTTTAAGAAGAGAGAAAACCAAAGATAAATTTGAAGTCCCCTGTGTCCTATTTCCCAATCCTATTTTCTTTCCTTCTTAGAGGTAACTACCATCATGAATTTGCTGTATATCCTTCTGTGCTTTTGTTTTTATTATATATATAATGATGGCTATTTTATATATGATTTTTTCCTTATATAAAATAATACTGTGTTTAACATTCAGATTTATTTTTGCACTGTACATTTTGCTTTCTAGATCTGTGTTAAAACATGAAAATTTGTCTCATTCTTTCAACTGATGAATCGTTTTTATCATACAACTCTCCCCTATTTTGCTTATGTGTTCCCTTATTGATAGACATTTGAATTATTCAGAGTTTTTACTTTACAGATTATGTGACCTTGAGACCCTTGATAATTTTTTTGGTGTACACTGGGAAATTTGGCATACACTGTGAAAGAACCCTAGGACTGCCCACGTGGACCTGTTCTTGGTATGCCGGAGGGCTTGGTATGCCAGACCGCCTGGGCAGCTGTGTACTGCCTCTGGGGCCCAGACCTGCTTTTGGTCTCTGCATCCTTGCCAAAAATTGATAATGTTTGCTGATGAAATAGAATCTCATTTTTGTTTAATTTATATTTTGATTACTAGTGAGTAGGAGCATTTTTTATCTGTTTATTGAATATTAGTGTTTCTTTAATGAATGAATGCCTACAGTATATGTCAAGCACTATTCTAGAGTATTAAGCATATAGTGGTGTACATGGCAAATTCTTTTTCTCATGAAGCTTAGTCCTCTTTGGAGATCTGCAGTCAATAAGTAAAATATATATGAAGGAAATAAAGTGATGATGAGTGCCTGGGAGAAAGCTAAAGCAGAGAAGAATGACAGAGGGATGGGGTGGTAGGGATGGGAGCAGGGAAGTGGCACTGTTTTAAATTGGAGGTGAGAGAAAGGCACAGTGACAATGGGACAGTTGAACAAAATGCCCATAAAGGCGTAAGTCATAAGTCATAATATGGCTGCCGGGGGAGAAGTATTCTAGGCATGTATGACTGTTAGTAAAAAGGACCTGTGGCCAGAGTGTGCCTACCTGATTGGAGGAGTCCCAGGAAGGCCAGTGTGGCTGGAGTACGGAGGTCCAGGGCACAGTAGTAGGAGACCGAGTCACCAGATGCTGGGGATGGGGGCAGGGGGAGGGTGGTGTGGAGAGCTGGGAGACAGTTCCAGATACTGCTCTGAAACTAAGTGAAATGAAAAAATGAAAAGTCATTGGAGGATTTGGAGAGAACACTTTGAGGGAACCAGGTGTTACGTTGTGGAAGCCTTGTTATGTGGTTATTGTAATAATCCAGATAAGACAGAACGGTGGCTCAGTTTAGGGTGATAGCAGTAAAAATGATGAAAGTGGTCAGATTCTGGATGGATTTTGAAGGTAGAGCTGGCAGATTTGCTGAAGGATGTGATGTGGTGTATGGGAAAATATAGGAGCTATAAATGACTACAAGATTGGGAACTAGAGTCCCTTACTCTGGCGGCGGTCTAGAGTGCAGCAGAGAGCAGATGGCTCAGCTTTCCAGTGTGTCACCACCTTCTGTGGAACCTCCAACTCTTCTGCTGCACTGCCGGCTTCCTCTTCCTGAGCTTGTGGTCAGCCTGCAGGCCCCCCGGCTCTGTAATGGCGACCCGCAGCCCCAGCATCGTGATCAGTGATGATGAAGCAGGTTATGACCTGGACTTCCTCTGTATATCTTACCATTACTTTGAGGATTTGGAAAAGGTGTTTATTCCTCATGGACTAATTATGGATAGGACCAAGTGGCTTGCTCGAGATGTGATGAAGGAGATGAGAGGCCATCACATCGTAGCCCTCTGTATGGTCAAGGGAGGCTATAAATTGTTTGCTTACCGGCTGGATTATATCAAAACACTGAGCAGAAATAGTGACGGATCCATTCCTATGACTGTAGATTTCGTCAGACTGAAGAGCTACTGTAATGGCCAGTCAACAGGGGACATCAAAGTAATTGGTAGAGATGATCTCTCAGCTTTGACTGGTAAGAATGTCTTAACTGTTGAGGACATAATTGACACTGCCAAGGAGTAGAATCCAAAGATGGTCAAGGTTGCAAGCTTGCTGGTGAAGAGGACCCCTTGAAGTGTTGGCTATCAACCAAACTTTGTTGGATTAAAAATTCCAGAGGAGTTTGTTGTAGGATATGCCCTTGACTATAACAAATACTTCAGGGACTTGAATCATGTCTGTGTCATTAGTGAAACTGGAAAAAGAAAATACAAAGCCTGAAGTGAGAGTTCACGTTGAGTTTGGAAGCATCCAGAGTCCCATTGAAATCATCAGAAGAATGTTCTAGTTCTGTGGCCAGCTGCTTAGTAGAGCTTTATTGCATGTATCCTCTCCGAATTTTATCCATTTTGTATTTTAGAAATGTCCATTGCTGCATTCCTAAAGTCTTTTTTTGCAATATGAGCCTCTACACTTCCTCTTGGCATGGAGTTGTTTGACTTATGAATGAAAAAAATCTCTTAAACCACACAACTATTGAATGAAAATATTGAAATTGTATCTCTAAGAAACATTAAAAGAGATGATACATCGGGTTTTTAATTGGTATTTTAATTTTTATATACTCAGGAAAGAGCAGCAATGATTGAATACTGATAATTATATACCACTGTGTTTAGCAGAGTAAGGAGCGGTCAGTTTTCATACCAGAGACAGCGTCTACAGAATTGTTCTGTTGGGTAAACCATATGTCTTGGAATTATTTTACTGTTGCAGTAGGATTTACTTTTCTCATGCTTGTTCAGATGATTTTTGGGGAATCTGTGTCAGCAGTTCCTTTTAAATCAAAACCAATAAATTCCAAAAAATGTTTAAAGAGTATTTGGAACTAGAAAAATGGGGAGTTAAGAAATATAATAAAGGGTACAGATCTTAAGCATAAAGGTCAGTTTGATTTTACAAAATGAACCCAACTCTGAAGCAATCATCCAGAACAATGTACTTGTTGCCCTGAAGATTGCTATGTATTTTCCTGGTCATTACCACTATCAGAAGTTAACCATGATTTTGAATTACAGTAGCAGAGATTAAATTTTGCCTATTTATGTAAACGAAATAATATGGAATGTATTTTTTGTGTCTGGCTTATTCTATTAAACATCATGTCATGAGACTCATTCATGTTCTTGAACTTAGTAGTAGCATTTAATTCTTTTTTCTTTGGGTTCATTGGTTAGTTAAGACTGCACCAAAATGTTTCTATCCTATCATTGATAGCTGGAGTTTTCCACCTTGTAGCCATTCCAAAAATTATTGTGGCGAACATTTGGTGGTACATTTGATACGCATTTCTATGTAGAATATACCTAGAAGTGGAATTGAATAATACTGCCAAGCGGTTTTCCAAAATGACTCCTAAAATACATTGCCACTGGTAGTGTACAAGAGTTCTTCATTCCACAATTTCTCCAGCAGTTGGTACTGTACTTTTTAAACCGCTTATTGAAACTTAATTGACGTGCAGTATACTGTACCTATTTAAATAGGCATTTGGTGTTTGGACAAGTGTGTACACATGAAAATCAGCTTAATCGAGATAGTTGTCCTGTTTACCACCCTGAAAAGTTTTCTCATGCCTGTTGGAAATCACTCTACCCCGTTCTTTCCTGCCCCTGCATTTCCCACTTTGAAGGCTACCGCTTTAACGCGGCGCCATCTTGACAGGAAGCCCCAGGTAAAGCCTAGGAAACTGTTATGTAACTTAGCAGCCGTCTTCAAACTGACTTTTAGAAAAGCTGGACTACATTTGTTCTAACTCATTTGTAAGCCAGACTGGGCGAGCTCTGTTAGCATTAGATGAGCCTTCCCTATCTTTTCTGGTGCCTTGGCTTTCAGGCAGGGTTTAGGATGAAAAAGCAAGGCATCATCACAAAAGAATGCTCAAGGATAAAAGTTCCTCTAACTCAGTCATATTGTTAACAGGAAAATAGGAATTTATGTTCTTGACTATTTTCAAACAGAAGACTTATCTAATTATAGTCATCCTCTAAGCTGTAACTAGAACTTAGGCATTCCTGTTTATTGCATCCTGTGTTCCAGCTGAGTCAGCTCTGATACAAGCAGTTCCATCAACTTGTATTAGTAAGTTGATTAAATATTCCCACAGGAGGAAAAGAAATCCCACCGTGAATTAATTGGAAACATTTATTGATAGTTGACTTTGCACAGCCAGCCTTATAGATACTTCTGGTGCTTACATTAGGTAGCGGTTTCTCAAATACAAAATAAATTCTTGGCTATGATCGTAACATATTTCGGAACCACGTGATTTGTACTTGGTACACAAATAATTTTTTTTACCTTGTTTTTTTTTTCCTGTTGTGTAGTAAACAAAGAAGAATAGTTCTCTTATAGATGCTGCCGTTATGTGTTTAAGGTCTGAGTATAGGTTCCAGGGAATACAGGTCAAAGTTTATTTGAATTGACTGTAGTTCCTTTATTAGTTCTCCAAGTAGAGAGCTTGATCATAGATTTTATTAAATGTGAGGTGGTATGGAAGATGAATGATATGCCATGGATTAAAGTGTTACCAGTGAATGCCATGTAGGAAGGGAGATCCTAGAGATGCAGTTTCTGGTGTTTTTGTCCTAAACATACGGAAGCAGTTTAAGTTAAAGGAATTATGAATGTAAATTTAATTCCTACTTGAGAAAAAAATAATTACTGCTATTTGTAAGTCATTTGAAAAGACTAGGTTGACTTTTGTGTTGAACCACATCTATATATTTGTAACTTAATTTTCTAGTTAAAGTAATTACTGAACTAGGGCTAATAGTTTTAATATAGTTAAATAGAAATCCTTCATGGAAATTAATATCTATATTCTTCATATAACTTTTTATCATTCCTTCATGTAACCACTAATTGAATTTATGAACTATTTAAAGACGTGACTTCAGATTATCTGTTTTTAATTATATAACATACAGTGTAAACATTTTCAATTCCAAATATAATCATTTTTATTTTTTATTCCCTCTTTCTCCTAGTAATCAAAGCAAAGAAGCTTTCATTGACTGGGCAAGATACGATGATTCACAGGATCACTTTTGTGAACTTGATGGTAATAAACGATTCTAATGAAGTTATTTTAACCTTAATCCTTTTTATAAGAAGTGGAAATCAATGAAAATATAATCAGTTATATCTTGAATACATTGGATGTTGCAGTGTGGATCTTATTATTCATAATGGCATTTATTGAGAGCTTATGTTCTAGGTCCTGTGCTGAGTGCCTTAAGTACATTATTTTGAATCTTTATAGTCACCTTAATAAGTGTATATTGTTTCATATCTGGGGAAACTGAGTCTCAAAAAGACTAACTTGCCCAGGATCATGCAGTAACAAGAGGCTGAGACAGAACTCATTCCCAGATCTGCCTGGATCCCATACCTGTATTTTTTCCATCATGACACACCATCTCCTATGGACCTGTATTTCAAGCCACTTAGCTTAGGTCTGTGAACATATAAACATGTTCACACTGGAATTTTCTGGAGGTCCCAACAAACTAATGTAAAGACACCTTGCAATATTGGGGAGGACTCTAATTTGACTTCCCCACGACCCTGTTTCCAAGAGTCCCCTGAAATAGTACAAAGAGAGGGCACTGTTTAGCAGTAATTACCATGACTCTTTCTTCAGAAGGTAATTGAAGTGACTCAAAATTTTTGCTCTAAGGAGCATATTCCCAAGAATTGTGCCAAGTAGGCTTAAATCGTTCATTTGGCCTCTCTTCACTTTTTACCTTTACATCATGGGTAGTGGAAAGGAACTTGGGATTCAGGCCTGCATGGCTGGCAACAGCAGGAGTTCTTCTGAACTTGAAAAGCACCTCCAGTAAGTAGTCATACAGCTTTCTAAAGGGTTTTGGAAGCTCCGTCTGTAGAATTTTGCTAGTCATGGAGTCTGGTGGAGTAAGTTACAGTGAGCTGCTGCAAGGGTACAGCAAATTGAGAGGTTGCCAGGAGGTGGAATGTTGTCACCGTGCTTTATAGGGTTTAAGCAAGGACATTTTTTGTTTTTCAAAGATTCTCCTCTCTTTCTCTCTCTCTCTTTCTATTTCTCTATTACCTAGTGTGAGTGACAGCGAGGGGCAAAGGGAGAGGGCAAGCGAGAATCCCAAGCAGTCTCCCGGCTGAACATGGAGCCTGACTCGGGGCTTGATCTCACCACCCTGAGGTCATGACCTGAGCTGAAATCAAGAGTCACAGACTCAACCACCTGAGCCTCCCAGGCAATCCCAGCAAGGATTTTTTTTTTTTTTTTTAGATTTTATTTAGTTGGCAGAGAGGGCACAGAGGGAGGTGAAGCAGACACCCTCACACCCCCCACCCGCTGGTGAGCAGGAAGCCCACCATAGGATGGACCCTGGGATCATGATCTGAGCTGAAGGCAGATGCTCAACCACCTGAGCCACCCAGGCGCCCCCAGCAAGGATATTTTTAAGAGATCTGAGGGCGCCTGGGTGGCTCAGTTGGCTAAGTGACTGCCTTCAGCTCAGGTCATGATCCCAGAGACCCGGGATCGAGTCCCACATCGGGCTCCCTGCTCGGCAGGAAGCCTGCTTTTCCCTCTCTCACTCCCCCTGCTTGTGTTCCCTCTCTGGCTGTGTTTCTCTCTGTCAAATAAATAAAATTTAAAAAAAAAAAAAAGATCTGAAAAAAATTTCTTTGGCTATCTGGATATAGTAATGGGAAATGAATAGAATACTCCTGTTATGATATTTAGAATTGGCAAAGGTTTCCTCAAAGCAAGCTCTTTTACCTAGGTTAAGGATTGACATCACTGCTTACTCTTTCATTATTGAGCTAATTATACTTAGTGTTCAGCACTCACAGTCACTTCTTGCCAGCTTATATTTTACCTATCCTTGGATTAAAATAAAAAAAAAATTTAGTAGTGCTTAGTTAATAAATTTTTAGATTAAAAAACCGTGAATATTTTTCGTACAGTAAACAATATAAATATATATTTCTTTTCTAGGTATTTAACAAAAAATGCTACTCAGTTGCAGAGATTACTTGGTTTCATCAATGATGTACTCTCATCAATATATATATCTCATCAATATGGCATTAATTAATTTTTTAACATTAGCTTCTTATATTGTAACAATGGAAGAGATGTCCTATAAGAATATACATAAAACCGTCCCTTAAGATTTCTAGGATTTCATAATTTAAAAAATTAGTAATTTTTATATTTTGTGTAGTCCTTAAACATATAAACCATTCTACTAGTTGGATTACCACTCCTCCTCTGGGGAGTAATGTTCATGTATATCCTGATACTTTATATGTACGATTTCTCAGGACACATCACAATAGCTTTAGAGTCATTGTCTAATTATTTCAGTTATCTAAAACCATTTGATTAAAACGATCTAAAGAATATTCACCCCAGTTTATTGGACTATATCTGTACACCCCTGTTCTCTGTTTTGTTTTTGTTCTGTTTTTATTTGAAGGGAAGATGACCCTTGGAGATCAAATAGTAGATTTTTAAATAATTTAACAGTTTAAGGTCAGCTGCTTTCCCTCCTGTTTTGTTGTTGTCGCTGTTGTCTTCATGCACGACTCCTTTTGCTTTGGGTGTCTGCTCAAATGTCACCTCCTCAGAGAAGCCTGCTGTCACCTGCCTGTAGAAAACAGTAAGCACTCCCGGTCCCCGCGCTGGCGCTGCTGCCGCCTCTGGGTCCCGAGATCTAGCAGAGTGGGTTATTTCGTGTCCGTTTGTTGTCTGTCTGCTCAACGAGATCGTCACCCACCTGAGGCCTTGTCTCTCTGCTTCCCTACTTTACCCCTAGAGCCTGGCACAGTGCCTGGACTTGGTACTTGCTCAGTAAATGTTCGCCGAATGAAGTTGTTGGTTCATAAGTAACCTCTATAGTATGGCATTTTTACTTTTATATTTTCCCTTAAAACATGTTCATTAATAAATTTAAAATACTGTTTAAAACAATAGTCTCTAAATCTGTGTATCAAAATTACTAGGGTGCTTTATAAACTATGGATTCTCATCACCTGAGTAAATTCTATTTTAATAATGCAGTACTAGCAGTTGGGGATAGAGTTGGTGATGGAGGGTGGGAGGCTCAATCTTGAGTCTCCAGCAGGATTTCTTATCCGTGTCCATGAACAAAAAGCCTGCACGCTAAGTTGGCCTATGCTATGTTTGAAGAGATATTTGGGCTTGGAGGTGTGGAGGACTGGCTCTCATCCTGGACCATGCAGTGTAGCCTCCTAACACTAATCCTCAGTTAAGACAGTGAAAGGAAATTCGCTGGGGAAAAAGGGTATACTTGAAATGGAAGAAATAACAGTTGGAATTTATGAATTCCCAGAATTAGGTATTTTGATTCAGTGGACATTCTTTGAATCCTTAGGTAACCTTAGCATGGTTAAATAGAACTGTTGGGAAGAGCTTTATAAAAGAAGACAAAGAGAAAGCTTTTGGAGAGAAGGACATATTAGGGGTCCACAGAGTGTTATCCAAATGAGTGCTACAGCTGTGTAAATGGAAAGTTGTAGTTTCTGAACAAATTAATTAAAATCCTATCACAGGTGGTCCCAGGGGAAGGATGGGGGTACCAGCACTGGGGTGTCTGTACGGGGGTCTCGATCTGTGTATGCTCCCCCTCCATCCCCCACTTCCTCATCTAGATGTCATGAAGTTCTTGTCAATGTAGGTCAGGGTTGATAAACATTTTCTTCTATAAATGGACAGTAAAAATTCTAGGCTCTGTGAGCTATGCCATTCCTGCTGCCGCTGCTCAGCTGTGCCGGAATCATGTGAAAGCAGCAAGTGAATGTGGCTGATGTTCCCATAAACTTTCTTTACGGGGGTGCCATCAGACTAATATCAACCCAATAGAAGCAACTAATCAATCAATAAAGAAAAACAAGAGCCAGATATTAAAATACAATTTAAATCTCTATACCTTAAGGGAGTGACAAATCACAAAAGTAAAATCAAGTGTATCAATGTTTAATTTAAAACTTATTATTCTTCATGTCCTTAAAGTGTATTTCATTAATTGAATCAAAAGTGGGTTGCTGGGTTTTTTAAAAATGGTTTTTAAAACTTTATTTTATTTGTAATTTTTATTTCTTTTTTTGACAGAGAGAAACACAGAGAGAGGGAACACAAGCAGGGGGAGTGAGAGAGGGAGAAGCAGGCTTCCCGCCGAGCAGGGAGCCCGATGTGGGGCTCGATCCCGGGTCTCCGGGATCATGACCTGAGCCGAAGGCAGTCGTCCAACCAACTGAGCCACCCAGGCGCCCCTAAGACCACTTTCTTTATCTTTTCTACCCTTCAGAGATCTCTATTAAAATGTCCCCAAATGGGGTACCTAGGTGGCTCGGTTGAGTGACTGCCTTCAGTTCTGGTCATGATCCTGGAGTCCGGGGATTGAGCCCCACATTGGGCTCCTAGCTCTGCGGGCAGTGTGCTTCTCCCTCTGACCTTCTCCTCTCCCGTGCTCTCTCTCTCTCTCAAATAAATAAATAAAATCTTAAAAAAAATAAAATGTATACAAATAGTGGAGAGCTAGTAAGCACTCATTTGGATTTCAACACAGAAAATGGTTATTTAGTGGTGCCTGGGGAGCTCAGTCAGTTAAGCATCAGACTCTTGGTTCTGACTAGCTTGTAATCTCAGGGTCATGGGATCGAGCACCACGTGGGGCTCTGTACTAGTGCTGAGACTACTTGAGATTCTTTCTTTCTCTCTCTTCTCCTTCACCCCTCCCTGTTTGTGCTCTCTCTCTCTCTCAAATAAATAAAATCCTTTAAAAAAGGAAAGAAAATGGTTAATTTATATGTCTTAACAAGTCCTGAAGTTGTGCCTGCTGTATATTGCCTTGAGAGGGCAAAAGCACTCTGTATGAACACCGATAAAAATAAACTGTAATGTGTAATTCTGTGATCAAATTGGAATGATGAAATTAAGCCATTTATTTCATGAGTCCAAAGTAGAGAATAGCAAGAAGATCTCTTTTTAGTATAATCTACGCTTAAAAAAATGTCTCTAGGGGTGCCTGGGTGGCTCTTGGGGCGCCTGGGTGGCTCAGTTGGTTGGGTGACTGCCTTCGGCTCGGGTCATGATCCTGGAGACCCGGGATCGGGTCCCACATCGGGCTCCCTGCTCGGCGGGAAGCCTGCTTCTCCCTCTCTCACTCCCCCTGCTTGTGTTCCCTCTCTCACTGTGTCTCTCTCTGTCAAATAAATAAAATCTTTAAAAAAAAAAAAAAATGTCTCTAAGCATGTGCTTAGGTAGGTGTATGCATAGGGAAGAAATCAGGTTATGATTCTGTTACGTCTTTCAATCCCAGGTGCTTAAAACTTAGGAATGATAAATGCCTCTCAGAAGGGAAGGGGTTTTCTGTTACCTAAGAGAGCACTGAGTACCCAAAGAAAAGGGAGGAGTTGTTTTTTCCTCTCACCCGAGCGTAAGTTATCCCCGGTCAAGTATAGTCACAAGTGTGCTAAGCACTCTACCGTTTAAGTTGGAGATGACTTGAAAAGCTTAGCCTTTCTCTGACCTTTTGGTAGTTATGTTTGTGTTACAGTTTGACATTTCAGACAACTGGTGACCTATGGGTGGTTTTTCTGACTTGTTTCTCGTTCAGATGAGCGATCTCCAGTGGCTCAGTATGTAGACCTGTTGCTGAACCCAGAGCGCTACACCGGCTATAAAGGGTCCTCGGCGTGGAGAGTGTGGAACAGCATCTACGAGGAAAACTGTTTCAAGTAACTGGAGGGGGTCAGGGAAGGAGGAGGAGTGGCTAAAGGGGGGATGGAGGAAGGGGAGTAAGATTCTGTTGGGGAAAAAAATGATGTAAAGTCAAACCATTCTATGTTTCAGTTTCATACTTGTTTTTTCAGGCCACGATCTGTTTATCGTCCTTTAAATCCTCTGGCACCTAGCCGAGGTGGGTTTTTCGTATGTTTCCATGCTTTTGGAGATTATTTACAAAATTGCTTTGGGACTAAACTTAATCTGAGTAAATTTTCAACTATTTTATATATTTTTTTTAATTTGAATAATCAAAAGTGTAAGGTTAGTTCATAGTTCAGTCTCAAGTTTTCTGCATGTTTTATATAATTACTGGCATTTACTGAGTGCCTGATATGTGCCAGGCCCTAAATAAAACAGGAGTTTCATGGTAAATAAATCAAAATATATGAGTAATCCATATATCAGAGGTTTTCTGGGGTACTCTTAAAAATCTGGATGCCCAGGCTGACTACCATACTAATTAGGTCAGAATCTGTGGGATTAGACCCAAGTGTTTTGTTTTGTTTTATCACTGTCCAGATGATTCCAGTACACAGGTGCATTTGAGAACCAATGGGTCCCAACGCGCTTCTCAAACTTGAGTGTGCATATAAATTACCCTCGTTGATGCGGGTTCTGATATTGTGGGTCTTGAGGGAGGCGCAGGATTCTAACGAGCTCCCGGGTGACGGGCAGCATGCTGGGTGGTCCATGCACACCAGTTCAGTGCTGAGGACGCGGGTGTCGAAAGGGATACCTGGAGCAGAGCGCTGTCCGCAGCGTCCCCGCTTGCCACGCCTGGCTGTTGAGCACGTGCAGTACGGCCCGTGCAGAGCCAAACTTGACATTTCACTGAATTTGTTTAAATTTAAGAACCAAAGCAGTGTAAATATTTTTGCCATGGAACAGAACTTTATTGTTTTGATAGCTCTGGCCTCACGTGGTGCGTAATCGTAGCCTGGTAGCGCGCATGTGCTTTTTACTTTTTAAGATGTGGATCCTAGGAAAAACTTTATCAGAAATTTTCATTAGAAAAAATGTGAAGTTGTATATGTGGCTGGCATTAGGTTTCTATGGGACAGCGTTTTTGGAGGTTAATCAACATCAAACTTACTGGGCACACTCTCTGTCTGCTCCCAGCAAGGAGCCAAACCCCGGGAGCAGTCTTGTAGTTGACTTGGCATTCTCTTGGTTTCCCTGTACCAGGAGCGACTTAAGAACTTGTATTTCCTGGTCTAGATTTGCATCTTTAAGGCCCTTCTGAGAGTCAGAGACATAGGCCGACCAAAGGGACTGCTTTTAGATGCTCACTGTCTAATGCAGCCAATGTTCCTCCCCAAACTCATTCCCCAAACTTGGATCATGAGAAAGGTGTGCATGGTTTCTTATCCTTTGCCTCTTGTGCTACTTTTCCCCTTACAACTTATTATTATAAAAATGGAAACCACACACACACAATGGAAACAACACAGAAGTTATGAAACGTAAAAAGAGAAAGCTCCCCCCACCGTGCCACACCCACTCTGCCCCCCTCCCCCCCGCCTCTGTTGCATAGTGCAGAGTTTGGTAGGTATTCCTTCAGATCTTTTCTATGATCACCTGTGGGGTTTTTTTGTTTTGTTTTGTTTAGGATTGGAGTTAAATAAAAATTTTTTTAAATAGGGGTATAATTGACATACAACATTATTAGTTTCGGGTGTTCAGTGTAGTGTTTAGATATTTGTGTCCATTGCAGAGTGATCATGGTAAGCCAGTTAACATCTGCGACCACACAGAATTTTTATTCTTGTGATGAGAACTTGTAGGATCTACTCTCTTACTAACTTTCAAGCACAGTGTTTTTAACTGTAGTTGACATGCTGCACGTGACAAATCCCAGGACTTACACGCTGGTACCTTTTGCCCACCCCGCCCCCCTGCCTCTGGCAACCATCCCTCTGTTCTCTGGATCTATGTGCTTGGGGCTTTTGTGTTGTTTTCAGATTGCACGTGCAAGAGAGCTCATACGGTGCCTGTCCGTCTCTGACTGACTTCCCTGGGCATGAGGGCCTCGGAGTCCATCCGTGTGGTTGCCAGTGGCAGAACCTCCTCCTTTTCCGTGGCTGAATGACACCACTTCCTTTTAAAGCAGAAACTGTGGTTCATTTAACGGCACCATCACATCCAAAGAAATACCTCACGTCCATGTTGTGACAAATTAGAGACGTGAGACCGCTGGAAAGATGACAGGAAGGAGAGTGCCACTTGGGGAAGGACAGAGGCAGAGGGGGAGGAAAACTCTACGAAGAAAGAAGGGAGAGGAGGACCGGGTGAGGGGAGAGCAGGGGTCCTGGTTGCCAGGTGTGAAGTGCGTGCAGTAATCAGGGCACTGGGGCTGATGCTGTCCGCGCGTCCCCCGGAGCAGCTGGGGGTGGCTCCCAGCTCCCAGTGCTCTCGGCTGATGGCGAGGCTCTCCGGCTGGCTCTCCCACAGCTTTGGAAAGACAGCACCTTTCTTTCCAAAAAGGAAACTTGGTCTCAGGATTCCACATCCAATGCTGGTAAAGGCAGAGCTCCCTAGTGCCCAGCCTCGGGCTCCTTCCCCCTCTCTGGGCAGCTGTGTGGTGCCCCCAGGAGGGTTTCACTGATGACAGGTGGGGAAATACTTTTCTTGAGGTGTGTGTAGGCGTAGGCGGAGGAGTAGTAATTTGGAAGAGAAGAGAAGGGGCTGTGTATAAAATGATGAAAGGGATTCCTGTGTCCATTTGTTAATCATTGAAACTAGAGATCTTCACGAGTATTTTCAGATGCTTTCTAATATTATTTACTGTATAAAACATATGAAGATCTTGTACTTAGGGCCTATATTCTTATTAAGAAGTCTGATTTACAGGGTGACTACTCCCTGACCAAGGTCTGTAGTATAATTAATAGTTTAACCCACAGTAAGTTTTAATCTCCTTTTGAAGTAAATAGAATTGGAATCTGAACTGTGAAGGACAGTTTCTAAAATCCTGTTTATTATTTTCTTTTTCAGGAGAAGATGATGGTGAGTTAAAAATTCTTGTGTTTGTGTTTGCCTCAGGTGTGCAGGGAATGTGTTTAATGGTCAAGATTTGATTTTTCCTCTAATTCTAAAGAAAATGTTTATCCTGTTCAGAAATAGCTGCCAATGAATGGTGACAAAAAGATTTTATAATGTAAATTTGCCCTATGTTTAAAAAAACTATAAATTCCCTTTTAAATGTTTAGTATATAAACCAGGATTACATTACAACTTTTCAATTCTCTGGTTATTATAATCTACTAAAATATGTTCTGAAGAAATGGAGAGAAGTTAAGATAGTTTTACCAGATAATTTGTCTTATGACTTTATTTTCTTACTGACTTTATTATTAAGTAAATTATTTTTAATAATTTATTTAATAATAAATTGTTATTTATGGTCTCAGTTATTATAATACTTAATCTGGTGAATGGTGATTTATCAACAGTTGGTTATTCCAGGTTATCAGATGAATACCAGTCATAATAAATTGCCCCAAAGCGGTCAAAATAATTCTTTCAAGTGGATGTTTACTATCTGTGTTCAAGGACACAGTGATGGGCATCGTGCCTGATAGAAATATGTGGAAGACGTTACGCCGCGGCTCCAGGAGCTGAGAGTACATAGCGGGTAGAGCTCTTCCGAGGTGGGGCAGCGCCTGTCTCCTTGGAGGGATCTGGAACTCTCCCACAGGAAGCGGCGTTTGAGATGAGTTTTGAGTAATGGGACAGAGGTAGTCTGGTAGAATTGGACCCTGTGTGCTATTAGGGGAAAGTGGCATGGGCCAAGGAGTTGGAAAGGGGAGAAGCAAGCATATTTGGGGAGACCCTGTGAGCAGTAGGGAAGACTTTATGTAGGATTAGTTTAAGTTAGAAAGATGGGAGGCCAGATTATTGAGGACTTGGGGGCTCAACTTTTCCTGATAGCACTTGGGGTTTCTCGAGTAAACAAGTGAGGTCATGATGAATGGCCCTTAGGAGAAGTATGTTGAATGAACTAATCTGTGGGAAGATGTTTGCATAATTTTGCAAATTGTGAAGACTTTCAGGAAACAAAGCAATTCCTCACCATCTAATTTCTCCCCTAGACTCCTTGCTCAGCTCATCCATGTGTTGAGTTTTTCTTATGCTTTCCTTTTCTTAAAATGAAAATAAGTAACAAAATGCATTAACTGTTTTGATCTGTATCAACTGCCATTTTTTCCCCCACTCAGAATAGTATTGATCTAGAAATAGATCTTTTAGCATTAGTACAGGGATAAGTCAGGTTCCTCTATATTCTAGTCATTGACTTTTCTGAAAAATTATCTTGAAAATTAAGGGATTTTAAAGTTACCCCTTGAAATTTAGTAGTCTTAGATAATTGAGGAAATATACATAGCTTTAGTGCTCAGGAAAAAAAGGAATAATGACTAATTTGAATTTTGTATTAGAATTCACTTTGTTTTCTCTAGAATTTTTAAGGAGTTCTATGGCTGTTATCAAAAGCAAATT
Source organism: Spilogale gracilis (assembly GCA_004023965.1). Taxonomy (NCBI): domain Eukaryota; kingdom Metazoa; phylum Chordata; class Mammalia; order Carnivora; family Mephitidae; genus Spilogale; species Spilogale gracilis. Next base: position 82,325 of record PITA01006707.1, read on the forward strand.
TAAGATTTTTAAGGTCTTTCACCTCCATATTTATGGATATTTAAGCCTTCTAATGAATAAGATTTACATAATATTTTGACTGAAATGCTTTCTTAAAATCTTTGCTTAGTTAAATATCATTTATAAGAAAATTGTCCAGAAGTTACTTAAATTACTTTAGAGCTTTAATTCCTGGAACCAGATGCCTATTTTTCTACTTCACACGAAGCAGTCCTTAGTCTGTCGTAGGAAATATTTTATATACTTAATTTATTCTAATTTGTAAATGACTATTTAAAATATTTTAACCCAAATCTGTGTGTGTGTGTTTTTTTGTTTTTTAAAGGAGAATCATTCTACACGTGGCTGGAAGGTAAACTTTTATGTCTGCATTTTAAATTTATTGGTTTCTTGTAAAAAAAAAAAGTATGGATTTATTTAATATATTTTTGTAAATTCAGGATTCATTACCTAGACAACTAATTGTCATAGTGTTTGAAAGAAAATAACATATTTTAAGTTACTGTATTTCAGGAAACAGTGGTTTGAAAAGGTTGAGGCTGTTGCTCAGCAAAGAATAACCAGCCTTAGGGAAATACACAGGGAAGATACTGTCCTCAGGTTTTCGTAACTGGCTTCTCAGTGTTATTTCCATTCTGTGTGAAAATTCATTCTGTACACTCATCACCGTGCTTTCTAGTAACCATTACGCAAACCTGCTTTGTAAGTAGAGACCTTCTTTTTGGAAGGAAATAATGTAATATATATATATTATATATTACAAATGTAATATTTATAAATATATAAGTAAATAGAAAATACATTTTATATTTTAATATTTTATTAAATATATATTTATATATTATGTAAAAGATTTTATATTTTGTATATAAAATATATAAATAAATACATATATATGAAATTGAGGAAAGGTAAATTTGATTTCAGAAGATTTTTTTTTTTTAATTTGAAAAGTCATTTAGTGTTAACATTTTTATCCATTTAAAAAAAACCGTACCGGGGCACCTGGGTGGCCCAGTTGGTTAAGTGACTGCCTCTGGCTCAGGCCATGATCCCGAGACCTGGGATTGAGCCCCGCATCGGGCTGCCTGCTTGGCAGGAAGCCTGCTTCACCCTCTCTCACTCCCCCTGCTCGTGTTCCCTCTCTGGCTATGTTTCTCTCTGTCAAATAAATAAAATCTTAAAAAAAAAATACCATAATTGTTTTGGCAAGATTATAAGGTGAAATAAAATTTGGGATTCATAGTAATATCAGTTATTTTAAATATGAAAGATCTCATTTTAACACTGAACTTTCATTGCTTTCTGAATTTATATGGTTTCTCATTTTTCTTTTTATTTTTTTACTTTAAATTTATTTTATTTTTTTAGTGTTCTAACATTTATTGCCCATGAGTCACACCCAGTGCTCCATGCAGTAGGTGCCCTCAGTACTCACCACCAGGCTATCCCATCCCCCTACCCCCTCCCTCCAAGTCCCTCAGTTTGCTTCTGTGTCCAAAGTCTCTCCTGCTTTGTTTCTCTCCCTGGATTACCCTACTTCCCATTTACTTTCCTTCTCCCACTGTCCTCTAGGTTACTCCTTATGCACCGCAAGTAAGTGAAACCATTTGATACTTGACTTTCTCTACTTGGCTTATTTCACTCAGCATAATCTCTTCCAGTCCCGTCCATGTTGCTACAAAAGTTGGGTATTCATCCTTTCTGACGGAGGCATAGTATTCCATTGTGTATATGTACCACATCTTCTTTATCCATTCATCTGTTGATGGGCACCTTGGCTCTTTCCACAGTTTGGCGATCGTGGCCATTGCTGCGATGAACATTGGAGTACATATGGCCCTTCTTTTCACTACATCTGTATCTTTGGGGTAAATGCCCAGTAGTTCAATTGCAGGGTCATAGGGTAGCTCTATTTTTAATTTTTTAAGGAATCTCCACACTGTTTTCCAAAGCGGCTGCACCAGCTTGCATTCCCACCAACAGTGTAAGAGGGTTCCCCTTTCTCTGCAGCCTCTCCAACACTTGTTGTTTCCTGACTTGTTAATTTTGGCCATTCTGACTGGTGTAAGGTGATATCTCAGTGTAGTTTTGATTTGAATTTCCCTGATAGCTAGTGACGCTGAACATTTTTTCATGTGTCTGTTAGCCATTTGTATATCTTCTACGGAGAAGTGCCTCTTCATGTCTCTTGCCCATTTTTTTGATGTGTTCATCTTCTTTTTGGATGTTGAGTTTGAGTAGTTCTTTATAGATCTTGGATACCAGCCCTTTGTCTGTAGTGTCATTTGCAAATATCTTCTTCCATTCTGTGGGTTGCCTCTTTGTTTTGTTGACTGTTTCCTTTGCTGTACAGAAGCTTTTTATTTTGATGAAGTCCCAGAAGTTCATTTTCGCTTTTGTCTCCTTTGCCTTTGGAGACATGTCTTGAAAGAAGTTGTTGTGGCCGATGTCAAAGAGGTTACTCCCTATGTTCTCTTCCAGGATTTTGATGGATTCCTGCCTCACGTTGAGGTCTTTCATCCATTTCGAGTTTGCCTTTGTGTGTGGTGTAAGATAATGGCCTAGTTTCATTCTCCTACATAGCTGTCCAATTTTCCGAGCACCATTTATTGAAGAGACTGTCTTTTTTCCACTGGATATTTTTTCCTGCTTTGTCAAAGATGATTTGCCCGTAGATTTGTGGGTCCATATCTGGACTCTCTACTCTGTTCCATTGATCTATTTCTCTGTTTTTGTGCCAGTACTGTGTTGTCTTGGTAATCACAGCTTTGTAATAAAGCCTGAAGTCAGGTAACGTGATGCCCCCAGCTTTGTTTTTCTTCTTCAGCAATTCCTTAGCAATTTGGGGTCTTTTTTGGTTCCATATAAATTTTAGGATTGTTTGTTCCAACACTGAAGAATGTTGGTGGAATTTTGATCAGAATGGCACTGAAAGTATAGATTGCTCTGGGCAGTATAGACATTTTGACAATGTTTATTCTTCCAATCCATGAGCATGGAATGGTCTTCCATCTTTTTGTGTCTTCAATTTCTTTCATGAGTGTTCTGTAGTTCCTCAAGTACAGATATCTTATGGTTTTTGGTGCTACAGTAAACAGAATCAATTCTTTGATTTCCCTTTCTAAATTTTCATTGTTAGTGTATAAGGATGCAACTGATTTCTGTGCATTGATTTTGTATCCTGCCACGTTACCAAATGTTTTGTGAGTTCTAGTAGTTTGGGGGTAGAGTCTTTTGGGTTTTCCACATAGAGTATCATGTCATCTGCAAAGAGAGAGAGTTTGACTTCCTCTTTGCCAATCCGAATACCTTTTATTGCTTTCTGTTGTCTGATTGCTGTTGCTAGGACTTCTAACACTATGTTGAACAGTAGTGGTGAGAGTGGGCATCCCTGCCTTGTTCCTGATCTCAGAGGAAAGGCTGTCAGTTTTTCCCCATTGAGGATGATAGTCACTGTGGGTTTTTCATAGATAGATTTTATGAGGTTGAGAAATGTTCCCTCTATCCCTATACTTTGAAGAGTTTTGATCAGGAACGGGTGTTGTATTTTGTCAAATGCCTTTTCTGCATCAATTGAGAGTACCATGTGGTTTTTCTCTCTTCTCTTATTGATTTGTTCTATCACGTTGATTGTTTTGCGAGTATTAAACCACCCCTGCATCTCTGGGATAAATCCCACCTGGTCATGGTGGATAATCTTTTTAATGTATTGTTGGATCCTGTTAGCAAGGATCTTGTTGAGAATCTTGACATCCATATTTTAAACAATGTTTACACATGTTAATATAGCCTAAACTTGTCTAATTAAAAGATAAAGCAATATATATCCCAGTAGATACTTTGTACTCTTATATTTTCTAGTGTTGAAAATACAAATGCTATTAATGGAAAGCTGAAAAATTCTAGGATTTTAACAGCTTTGTTTAAAAACTGGATATATGATGCTTTAAAAAAATTTACCAAATTGGCATTCACTTATGAAAGCAGAAGTTAAAATGTCTTAATGAAAGATAAGCAAGTTGAATGATACAGGAGATCATAACCTTATAGGAATTTTACAGAGTAAAACTAAGTGCTTAATTCTATTTTTTGTTTGCTAATTGGTATTGTCATCTTGTGGACGTGATTTCTGTTTGTTTCTAATGAGGTGTGTACATAGATTGGCCATTTTTAAGATGAACATGATTGATGTGCCACTACTGCTAGAGTGGTATTGATACAGTGGCCTATGTGGAGGCTGATTCTTTGTTTCATTAGCTGTATTGTACAGATACAAATTGTGAAAAGTAGTATTTAGGTTAAAAGAGGTGGTGAGAGACTCAGAATATTGATAGTGGAAGACAGGAGTGAAATATATGGGCAATATTGAATTCTACAGAATTCTGTATTAAGCACTTTTGTAGTATCCTACTGATGGGAGCCCCTGAATATTGAAACATGGCTTCAGAGAACACTCCTATTTTTATAGGCAACTGACTCAACTTTTCTGAAATTGTTTCCTCTTCTGGGCCATGAGACTGGCAATAGCTAACCATCTTACCTCCATGGTGTCCAAATGTCACATAATCCTGTATAGTAAATCTAGCCCTTTTGTGAGAGAAAAAAATATAGTCAGTTTCTTATAAATTGCTTAATGTACATGAATTTGAATTAAATCCAAAGGGAAGAGACCCACTCTCTAAATTAGATAGTTGAATTTGCTGTGTATTGTTAGAAATAGAAGCTGGTATAAAGAACTTCTCAAACTCAACAAATGTTGGCAAGGATGTGGAGAAAGGGGAGCCCTCTTACACTGTTGGTGGGAATGCTAGCTGGTGCAGCCACTTTGGCTAACAGTATGGAGGTTCTTCAAAAAGTTAAAAATAGAGCCACTCTATGACCCTGCAATTGCACCATTGGGTATTTACCCCAAAGATACAGATGTAGTGAAAAGAAGGGCCATATGCACTCTGATTGATGTTCATAGCAGCAACATCCACAATAGCCAAACTGTGGAAGGAGCCAAGATGCCCTTCAACAGATGAACGGATAAAGAAGATGTGGTTCATATATACAGTGGAATATTATTTAGCCATAAGAAAGGATAAATACCCACCATTTGTATTGACATGGATTGGAGGGGATTATACTAAGTAAAATAAGTCAATCAGAGAAAGACAAGTTTCATATGGTTTCACCCATAGAAACCATATGAAAGAACATCTAGAATGGCATGGAGGGCATTAAGGGAAGGGAGGGGAAAACTGAAGTGGAGGGGAATCAGAGGGGGAGATGAACCATGAGAGATTATGGACTCCAGGAAATAATCTGAAGGTTTCAGAGGGGAGGGATTGCAGGAGGGATTGCCCCACTGATGGGTATGAAGGAGGGCACGTGTTGCAATCAGCCCTGGGTGTTATATGCAAATAATGAATCATGGAACGCTACATCAAAAATTAATGATGTACTGTGTAGTGACTAACATAAACGTAATTTAAAATATTATTAATCAAAAATTAGAAGCTGGTACATTTTGCCATTGTAAATCAGCCTTTGCAGATGTTAATTAACAGCCATCCAGGAATTTCAACCAATAAACAATGTACATTTATTTACTGTGTGAGCGGAATCATATCAGATGGAGGGCAGGAGTATGATAGGAAATTATTTTATGTGGCCTTCTTAAGGCTTTTGCTCAAATGGATGTCAAGATAATTCCACTATCCTATCCTACTCCTGCCTCAATTTTAAAAGATTTTCTCTTATAAAAGTAATATGCATTGTAAATGTACTTAATGCCACTAAATTTAAGATGGTTAAGATGGTAAATTTTATGTTCTATATATTTTATAATAAAAAAATTTCTAAAAAACTTCTTTATCATTTTTTAAATAAAGAAAAATGCAAAATCCTAAGTTTTAAGAATCCACTAAATGCAAGGCAATTGGCTCCTTCCTTCCCTTACCATCCAACAGCATTGTTTGGTTTTTGTCATTTTTTTCTTTTCTTTTTTTCTTTTTTTAAACTATTTCTGGGGGAAATGGGCTTCAGTAGTGGGAAGGAACTAAGAAAAAACCTCATTTATAAGCTGAGGGATTTTTAAAATGTAAGAGTATATATGTGGCTTACTTTGCATTTTTCCCAAGATCTTTTAGATCTTATTCTGTGTTCTACCCTATATGGCTCTGAAGCAAATAGCTTCTTATAGGAAAGAAAAAACAAACAACAATTCTTTTGAAATCTCATTCTCTAAATCAGAATTCTTGCTAGAATATACCGATAGTTACAAATAGGAGCCAAATTTATTTTGCAGCTTCTTCTAAAAGTTATATGGGTAATTTTGAATGTTCATGGTAGCAAGGGATACAAGCATCATGAACAAGTTAGATAAAATATTAGTTACTTCTCTTCTGGTAAAATTCCAGTCAAATCTGTTATCAAATAGCAAAACACTCAAATCTGAAGTTCACTTTCTTTTCCTTCTAACCTGCTTCTCTAAGCAGTGCTTATATCGAGTAAGATGTCTAAAGACTAGAAAAGGGAAAACAGACAAAGCAAAGCTCATGAAGATTCATATGCCTAAAAATAACAGCATAAAGTAGGAAGCCATTCTCATTTGCAAAGCCCTCAAAACTCCTTACTTGAAATGGGGATGGAAGATAAGTGAGGAGCGAGGAATAGAAAAGTACTTCCATAAACTGAAAATAAGGGAACTTTAAGCAAAATGGTAAAAGTAAAAGATGTGCCAAATGGAATGCAGTCTCTCTTTCCTCCACGATCAAGTAGGTTCACAGAAGGGACATCTCTAGGGAAGGGAACAGGAGAAATAGCCATTGTTAACCCAAAGCAGTGACTTCAAATCACATTTGCTTTAGTTCAGTCGAACCCATGAAAAAAATCTGTGCTGTGTCCTTCTGGGTAGCCTGGGAGGTTGCCAAGCACATCCATAGTGCTTAGACCTCCAGAGCCCAACATTTTCTGCCTCATTCTGCATTGTTACCGTATTCATAACTCCATTCTGAAGTCAGAATCTTATTTTATCTTCTAGGGAGAGCATCTTGATCTAATCATTTTATATTATTCCTTAATTATTTTTAATGTCCTTGAACCTTAACTTTAAAAATAAGCCTGTGTACTGAATCTTCTTGATTCTACAATGTCTGTTATCTATATGGATGTGATTTCTTTTTCAATATTTTTCTGAATAGGTTTGTGTCTGGAGAAGAGAGTCTTCTATAAGCTTATATCTGGACTTCATGCTAGTATCAATTTACATCTATGTGCAAATTATCTTTTGGAAGGTAATCGCATTTTTATGTAGAAATCTTGCCTTCTATTAGTGTAAAAATCGTTGGGGGGGGGGATATGTATTCTCCAGAGAAAAAAATCCTACTTATTAAAGCTGTATTATGTATTTTACTTTCTCTTTAGAAACCTGGGGCAAACCTAGTTGGGGACCTAACATGAAAGAATTTAAACGCCGCTTTGACCCTGTGGAAACTAAGGGAGAAGGTCCAAGAAGGCTTAAGAATCTATACTTTTTATACTTAATTGAGCTTCGCGCTTTATCAAAGGTTGCCCCGTATTTTGAACGTTCAATCGTCGATCTTTACACTGGAAATGTAGAAGAAGATGCTGACACAAAAACCCTTTTACTGAATATCTTTCAAGATACAAAGTAAGAACTGAGTATCAGTGATCTGAAATTCTGAATATGAATGAGATAGTACTTGAAATACAACAGAAACTAACTCCTAAAAGTTAGTTAGGAAGAGGGAGAGTTAGAACTGAGAAGAAACGTGGTCAGTAGAATAGCCTAGTCACACTTGAAACTAGGCTGTACTTTCAAACACAGCTTTGAATTTTATGTAGTAACGAAGTTTAGTGCTATTTTATTTTATTTTGAAGATTTATTTTAGAGTGAGAGCAAGGGGGGGGGAGGGACGGGGAGAGGGAGAGAGTCTTGTTTTTTTTTTTAAGATTTTATTTATTTGACAGAGAGAAACACAGCCAGAGAGGGAACACAAGCAAGGGGAGTGAGAGAGGGAGAAGCACGCCTCCCGCCAAGCAGGGAGCCCAATGTGGGACTCGATCCCGGAATGCCAGGACCATGACCTGAGCCGAAGGCAGCCGCCCAACCAACTGAGCCACCTAGGTGCCCCATGGGAAAGAGAGAGTCTTAAGCAGACTCCAAGTAGATTGCTCGATCCTAGGAGCTCGATCCTACGACCCTGAGCTCATGACCTGAGCCAAAACCAAGAGTTGGATGCCTAACTGACTCTGCCACCCAGGTGCCTCAAAGTTTAATGTGATTTTAATGTGGGTTTTTTTTCCCCAAACAATTCTGTATTCTTTCAGTTGCTGTTTAAATTCAGATGATGCTATAAGGGTGTTCACCTGAAATTAGGTCCCTACAGGAACACTGGCTTTACATTCTAGAGTAGACCTCTTATCCAAAAAAAAAAATGCTGGGTCTATAAAGTTTGATTTACTGGTCGTTAAAATGAGCATGACCTAAAGTTGGATTAAGAAGTGTTTTAGGGGCACCTGGGTGGCTCAGTCAGTTAGGCATCTGCCTTCTGCTCAGGTCCTCATTGATGCTGGGGTCCTGGGATTGAGTCAGGCATTGGGCTTCCTGCTCGGCAAGGGAGTCTGCTTCTCCCTCCCCGCTTCTCCTGCACTCACTCACTCTCTCTCTTAAATAAATAAAACCTTTAAAAAAAAAAGTGCTTAAGTTATGCATTAAGATTTAGAAAATCTTTTTAATAGAGTGTTGCATGTCTTTCACATAAATTGCTTTTAAGTTCAATTTTTGGTGATTTTTATCATGTAATTTCTTTAAGATCTTACAGTCTTATAAGTCACAAAACCATTTTTAGGTTGCTTTACTCTTTTATTAAAAAGTTTACATGTGAACCGTTTGCCACCTTCCTGTTATTAAACTTTACATACAAGTAAATTACAAATTGTAAATATTTGTGGGGATAGAAAATTCTGCTGGAGCTCTCCTACATAGTAGTGAGTTTTTCATCTGTAACTTTGAGTGTTGTCATTTTATCAGGTCCTTTCCCATGCACTTTGATGAGAAATCCATGTTTGCGGGTGACAAAAAGGGAGCCAAGTCATTAAAGGTAAGAAGTTTTTGTTTGGCGGGACGTGGGACTGGAGGGGGCGGTTGCCTGGCTGTGTCCCACCCATCTAAACTCTTCCCCAGCCCTCCGTTTTGTTGAAGTTGGTCAAACTGAGTTTTACTGTAAAGTCCCTTCTCTAGCCTTTACAATTCCTCTCTCCTGGTTTCCCGTTTGGCTAACTCTTAGGGAAGCCGCTGTTGTTACCTGACCAGTGAACCTGGCACCTCTAAGACCTTTTAAAAAAAGGTGTTATTTTGAAAGTTTTTCTTTTTTTTTAATCACAGTGTGTATTGTTTTGATTTTAAAAATCATGACTGCCACTTTGAAGGCACTAAATACTATGCTTTTCTGAAGTATATTTTGTGGAGTATTTTATGGGATGTTCAAGTTTCTGGAACTATTAGGCTTTTGTCTTTATGGACTAACATAAAAGGAGAAAGTATTTTAGGAACATTTTCAAACTTCATCTGGGAGCTCTTTGTTTTCATTTGCTTACAGCAGATTAAGGAATACATCGTGCCCTTAAAATGTTTGTAAAAGTGTTTGAAATTGACCAGCAGTCTTCTGGTGCAGCTCCTGTCTTTTATATGCAGTTCTGAAATCCAGAAAGCTCCAAACACTGAAACATTTTTCTTATGTTTGGTGCAATTTAATTTGTTGGCAAAACCTGACCTGGACTGACACAAGACCATTTATAGTGGTGTTTGTTTTTTTTTTTTTAATTCTGCTTTATTTGAATATTCTTATGTTTTGCTACAGAACCTTTAATGTCTATGATTACTGGGTATCGCTGCACTCTGGTGGGCTGTTTCATAGTAATGTATGTGCTATGTTTATAGTAAATACGGTACAGATGTGTATAATAGTAAATAACATGTGTACTATATTTCTAAAATCTGGAAAATTTGGAGTTCTGAAACCCGTTTGGCCCTGAGATGCTTCAGATGCTCACTGATAGACGGGAGCTGAGTGACTGTCCGTTGTTAAGGGTCTCGTGGTGCTTCTGAAGTGAAATGATGTAGTCACAACTGAATTTTAATTTTGGAAAGTGGTTTTGTTTTATGATTATTTTAGGGGTATATTGCTATTGTGGTATTTACTTTGACATTAATTTATTTTTGTAATGCTTCCTATTTTTAAAGTATATGAGTATACTTTTGGACCCCTCTGTGGTTCTTTTTGTGCAGGGGGAAGGTGGGAGTGAGAAAAGAACGAGCTGCCGTCTAGGAGTTGCTGGAAATTGGGTCTGCTATTTTTCAAAGGTGTATAAAGGAGAACTTAAGTCCTTTTTTCCATTTCCTCCCAAGGACATGAATTACATGAGAATGGAGAGCAAAGGACTTCTGTGTTCTTTATATTGCCTTGTAGCCCGGGTACTGTTTCTTGGGAACCTTTGGAAAGCAGCTGGCCAGGGCTTCTACCGGCCAGAGTTTTCAGGCTGCTTGCCTCTAGTTTCTTGCAATAAAATGTTTACCTCGGTACAATAAAATACAATTTATTTTCTATGTTTACCACATGAAAAAGATGAGGACACTCTTAGCTGCTGTTAGCTTCAGATGAGACTGGCGTTAGAGTCTTGGAAACCAAGCCCTGTTGCTCACAGGGAGAAGAATCCCCCCTCTCGCCCCCCTGGTGTAGGAAGTAATTGCCGCTCAATACAGGGATCCAGTTAGCAGACATCCCTGGAGGGGCCGACTGGCCAGTGCCGGGGACTGAGAACACAGCCGTCCTGCCGCCCTGGGCTCAGGGTGCTGACGGAGCCCACGGGACACAGTGTGCGGGCCTGTGGTGGAAGAGGTGAAAACTGATCACTGGGCTAAATAAGCCAAGCATAGTATAATATTTACCACTGGCTACGTGCGGCTTATCAGATGGAGGCAGCAGTTCAGTTCCTTAAAAGTAAAAACCACAGATCGCTTCGTTTTGTTTTTCCCATAGTGCGTGTGTTGGTACTTTGCATAGAGTAGCGCCTCAGTGAGAAGCCTGTTGAGTCAGTATGTGGAATGAATTTCAGGAATTTCCATGGCTGGTTGGTTTAAGTGCCATGTTCTGCCCTACAAATCCAAGTATCTTTCTTCTTCACTGTTGAAAAACACATTAGTAAGCTTCAGAACTTTTCTTTCTTGTAATTCATACGAACACAGTTTAATTTTGAAACCTCTGAGAATAAAAATATTTTCTGCATATTAGGAGGAATTCCGCTTACATTTCAAGAATATCTCCCGTATAATGGACTGTGTTGGATGCGACAAATGCAGATTATGGGGGAAATTGCAGGTTTGTGTTTTGTGTTCTGTTTTAAAACTACTACTAACCTTGGGCGCCTGGGTGGCTCAGTGGGTTAAAGCCTCTGCCTTCGGCTCGGGTCGTGATTTCAGGGTCCTGGGATCGAGGCCCACGTCGGGCTCTCTCTGCTCAGCGGGTTTCCTCTGTTCTCTTCTGCTTACTTGTGATCATCTCTGTCAGATAGATGAACAAAATCTTAAAAAAACAAAAACAAAAAAAACAAATAAAACTGTTACTAACCTTAAATATTCCTACTAGGAAGTTGCAGGTTATAATTATAATGCCCTCATTGTTCGTTGAAACAGAAGATCTGAAGTATGGTGTTTCTGCTTTATTGATGAAAAAGATGAATATATTAAATCTGTGTTATATGTGTATGAATGTTTTTCCTATTCTAGGTTAGTGGTTCTGGTTTTACTGTATCTGTTTCTATTGGTACAATCTGAGATTGAGTTCTGAAGTTAGTGGTTATAAATGGTATATTAGTATTTTGTAGACCCATATAAAAATATGAAAAGGCTTAATGATCAAGGTCACTGAATTTATTTCAGTGATCAAAAGGCCATCTAGTCACAAAACAAAGTTCTGCCAAGAAGACCCATTTCTCTCTATATATATTCAGTATAAAAAGGATTGTTTGATATTTTATCTTTTTTATGAAGATAAGTCAGAATATCAGGAGACAGAATTATTTTAATGGAGACTGCACTGAAATTAGATGTTTCTTTTTCTCTAGTGTAGTTATCACTAATAATTTCTAAGTTTTGAATTGCTAGGGGCTCTCAAGAATGCTTTCAAGGTTACCTATTGAACATTGTAATCCTAATGTGATATTTTTTAGGTTAAGAAAAGGCATAATATTATGGCCAACAAATATTAAACTCTTCAGGTTCCTTAACAGTTAAGATAAATTTATCATGCATAATGTATGAGGAAGTAGAAACTGTATCTTGTAGTTTAACGTTTTGGTGAAAAGTTCAGCTCATACGAATTTCTTGGCTCTCATCCTTTCAACCTTTATAGTAACTCCTATTACATTAATTGTTATGTGTATCACTATTTTCTTTAGACGCAGGGTTTAGGAACTGCCCTGAAGATACTGTTCTCTGAAAAAGAAATCCAGAAGCTCCCAGAGAACAGCCCGTCTAAAGGCTTCCAACTCACCCGGCAGGAAATAGTTGCTCTTTTAAATGCTTTCGGAAGGTAAGAACGGTTTTCACAGCGAAGGCTTGCTGGGTTTTGCTGGTTTGGGCAAACTTCCAAGATATCTTCTCTGCTTCAGTAGTTTGTTTTGCTCTATTTGGTCGACAGAGAGAAAGAATTATATACGGCCGCAGCCATACTCACAAGCCAGGGTCTCAGCAGGTCACGGGGAAAATTCACAGTGTCATATTGGCAGTGATTCTGCTGGCCTTCTCAGTTCTGTGGGGTAAGGACAGGAGAGCTTGGTTGAGATGGTGATGAAAGAAAAGGAAAAACCTTTTCATTGCTTTTGTTTGTTTTAAGATTTTATCTATTTGAGAGAGACAGAGCGGGCATGCAGGAGCGTGGGGCCAGGGGCGGATGAGGGAGAGAGAGAGAGAATCTCCAGCAGATTCCTTCCAGCCCAATTCGGGGCTCCATCCAACGACCCTGAGATCATCATGACCTGAGCTGAAACTAGGAGTCAGAAGCTTAACCCACTGAGCCACCCAGGTGGCCCTGCTTTTTATTTCTTCAGCTGGGACCGGGCATTTTCCCTCCCTTCATTCTTAACCCCATCCCTCCCCTGCAGTGGGTACCTATAGTTTGCTTTTAGTTCATGCCACAGATGGTTTCAAACAGAATTTGAATTTGCCGCAGAGAGATAGGTGGTACCAACCAACTGAGGAGAACAGAACAGAAGGAAAAGAATCCTAGAAAATAAGAGAAAAAAATAAAACCATGCTGCCCTGGAAAATACAAAGCCGACGAAGAACTGTTTTGTTTCATATTGTTTTTTTAAAAAAGGGAGCCAAGTGATAGAGGTTATTTCTTGTGCTTTCTTAAGAAGCATTTTTAAGTTAAAAAGTGGCCATCGAGTGAAAAATAAATTGTTCCTTCCCCATCGTAGGCGATCTTACCTGTTGTTCCCGTGTATTTAGAAATGACTGTGTAGGTTGGGGTTTCGAGGGTCAGCTAGCCGCAGGGTGGCCCTCAGTCACAGGGACTTCCTGAGGAATTTCATTCACTCACTTAGGAGGCCTGTAAATAAGATAAAACAGGAGAAACTGAACGAAATTTAGAGTATTTAAATGAAATTTAAATGAAATATATTTTCAACAATTTACACATTTTAAATCCAAATAAAATTAAATTGAGAAAAAAAAACACAACAGATGTTAACGTCCTCAGAATGTCTGAGCCTCGGAGAACGTCCATGAAGGCAGCGCTGTGGGCGTCAGGCCTCCTAGAGCCCGGTGCCTGCTTCCCCCGAAGGCGAGGGAGGAGAGCTGCGTTCCGAGCCAGCGGCGCGGTAGAGTGAGCGCCCCAGAAACCCTTCTCCAGCGCCAGCGGGCCTGGCGTGAGGTTCCAGGTGACCGCCCCGTGTCAACTGCAAGGTGGCCGCCCGGGCTAGTGATCCCTGGATGGCCGCTGCTCTTGTCGGTACTTTAAAAAGTGTCCTTTTGTTTCCAACTTAACTACACGTGGAAACTGTTCTTCTCCTAAGGGCAGTGACACTTGGAGTGGAATGCTTCTACAAGTAAGGGTACAGCCTAATTTAATCTCCTTTTCCCCTCCAGGGAAAAACAAACACCAGTATATCCATGTGCTAATTAAAGCTCTTAAAGTAATCCTGTTTCCCTGCCCCCCCCATTATAAAAATAACTCATGGTCATCATAAAAAAATTGGAAAAACATATGAAAGTATAACTTTCAAAATAAATTTAAAAATCACTGCCCCCACTACCCAGGACTGTTTCAACATTTGATGTATTTTTAATGTGTATTTTCCCCTCAACTTGTAAGTAAAATAGTTATGTGTTTGCATGTGTATTTATGTATGTATGTGTTAGCAGAGTTGAAAGCATTTTTTTTGCATACTCTCTTGTTTTACTTGGCATTGTATTATAACATTGTCCAGTATTATTAAATTTTTTTCCTAAGGGTTGGTTGTTTTTTTTTTATTGTTACTAAAATTTTTTTTCCAGTGTTTCAAGATTCATTCCCGATTCCCCACACCCAGTGCTCCACGCTTTAGGTGTCCCCAGTACCCACCACCAGGCTCTCCCATCCCTCCATCCCCCTCCCTCCAAGTCCCTCAGTTTGTTTCTGTGTTCAAAATCTCTGTTTCGTTTCCCTCCCTAGATTACCCTAGTTCCCATTTGCTTTCCTTCTGCCACTGTCCTCCAGCTTGCCTCTCATGCACTGCAAGTAAGTGAGACCATGCAATACTTGACTTTCTCTTCTTGGCTTATTTCACTCAGCATAATCTCTTCCAGTCCAGTCCATGTTGCTACAAAAGTTGGGTATTCATCCTTTCTGATGGAGGCATAGTACTCCATTGTATATATGTACCACATCTT
>PITA01006708.1:0-97737 GCA_004023965.1 Spilogale gracilis
AGAAACTCACCAATGACATGCCACAGTTCTGGACGAGGGCCGCAGTCCTCACCAACATACCAGGTCAGGAGGAAATCTATTTTCCAGAAACTTCAAAGCACGTGCATTATATATACTAAGATCAATAAAGACCACAAAAGAAATAATAGACTGACGAGAAAATAACAGGGATTCTTTATAAACGTGTATGGGATTGAAATTATCCCTTATATATGTATGTATTCATTCCAGAGAGTTAGGATTGTCACTTCCACACAGCCTACAGGGACCATCTCCAGAGCTTCCCGTTCCCCTGGAAGGGCCTCCTCTGGACAGAGCTCCCAGCGTGACCTCGATGGCACCTCTTGGAGATTTCCCACACGGCCACGACCTAGATCAAGTCCAGCTGTGAACAAGAAGAACGCTTTTAGAAAGGAACCAAGTCCAGACCACTGCTTCTCCAGTGGGAGACAGTTTAACGACAAGGGCTCTCTTCACCCGCGGCATAGCTGGACTTGCACCCTGACTCCCTGCTAACTACTGTAGGCGTTAAATAGCAAGTGCTTGTTACAATACCAAGGACTTCTCCACAAAAAGACTGAAGGTGTTTACCGGAATCAGCTGTCACGTGAGGCTTATAGGCAGGAAGTCTCCACACGTGAAAGATGGATATAAAGCCAACACTTAACACCGGCTTCCAGGCACCCAGACGTGGTGAGAGAAGGTCCAGACACCCCCAAAAGCCTATCAGCCGATTTTGTTTACATTAAGTTAATTGAGAACATTTAAGAATTAGGCTTCTGAAAGGCCGTTTTTATTTATCAACCCACACAAATTGCATGTTGTATTGCCTATCTGGGTTGAAAGCAATTTAGTAAATTATGACATTTTGCTACTAAAGGAATAGCCTAGCCAGCTCTTTGCAGTCCTTCACAGGGGAGGATTAAACTGAACGGACAATGTAAGTGAAACCAGAGAGCACGGGAATTTCCATTATGAAATTACCTATATGATTAAATTTATAATGGCAATAAATAATAGTGGAGGGAGCTTCTGGTGTGTCAGCAATTAAAACTCAAAAACAAGTCCACAGTAAGCAGTGCTGCAGTTGTGTTTACAGCTCAGGTGATTTCAATCTGGAGAACACCTGGTATATATTAAAAGCACTTACTAAATCATCCACGTCACCACCTTCTGCAAACATGGCTGCTGTGTCTTCATTTGGATTTTCTTTAGGGGCCAGAAACTGTGAACAGAAAGTCAGGGACACCACAATGACATTTTTGCCTCTGAATGGAAGGCACGATGTGCTAGCAGCAGCGCCTTGGGCAGATCTAAGAAAACTCGCTCATTAGCCAAGTCTCACTGCAATGGCCTCAAAGGAACGTCATC
This sequence comes from Spilogale gracilis, assembly GCA_004023965.1. Lineage (NCBI taxonomy): Eukaryota > Metazoa > Chordata > Mammalia > Carnivora > Mephitidae > Spilogale > Spilogale gracilis. The sequence continues at coordinate 1,372 of PITA01006708.1, forward strand.
TGGACACACACTCCTTCCTCTGGCTCTGGAGGAGAGGACTGACTTTGAAGCTGAATAGCCCACATTCACTAGTCACCAGGAGAAAGTTCTTATGAACAGGGAGGACACGCCATGGCTTGCCAAGGCAGGGGCCCATGTCAGGTGCAGAGGATACCCAATATTCCCATTTCTGCTTCCACAGGGATATGTGTGCCCATTAGGGTTGAGAAAAGAACCACACTCCCCAAACTAGTATGTCCTGGTCTTTCCTGAAAGGAGTATAAGAATCAAGTGTTTGAACTCAACAATTAGAATTTCATTCCTCAACTTTATGGAGGACAAAGGAAGGACTTCCCATAAGTGATGTGAAACACAAAAATGGGGGAGCTTGGGAGGCTGGGCAATTCCTTTTCTGGAAATCCTCCAACAGCGTTAGGAAATGTATGCAAAGGAAGGTGGGTGAGAAAGCTTCCAGAGCATGCTTCTGCTCAGCATTAGTATTCCAGGCCTGGAGCTTCTAAATGGCAGATGCACAGAAAAGCAAGGGCCTTGAACTGAAATCTGCAAGGATCTAAGGATGAAATTCAGATTTTAGAAGGGTACTGGGTGCCCTTGAAAATCATCTAAATACTTCTGCTCTCTGTCCTGTACCTCTAGGAAAGAGCAGTGGGGTCTCCCTTCCTCAAGGCATGCGGTAACTGCATCTAAGAGCTAGGTTTTGTCAACCACTTCTCTAACACCTGAAGGTGATCTATCTTCTGGTATCGTAAGTACTTGAAATGGCAGCATAGCCAAACTTGGAGGTGTGTTTTTAAAGGGGGAGCTGGAAGGTGGGGCATCCCTCTCCATGTCAGCATTCCTCAGGGTCCATGTGCACTGAGCATACAGATGCGGAGAGCCTTCCAGCCCCGTTCTGCTCTCATGAGGCTGCCTCCAACCCAGGATGGAAAGGTGTTGTTCTACTTTTCTCACTACCTCAACATGAAAACATGGCAAGAATTGCTTTCCTTATACGTTCCTGTTATGGTTCAATGGACACCACTGAGGCCTCTGAATCCTAAGATTTACAAATAGGCCAAAATATGTCTCTTTGACAAACCACGAACTAAAGTCTCCCTTAAACATTAGGCTGTTTGCAGCAAGTCTCAGGAAGCCAGTGCTGCAGGTCCCTCTGTCCCTCATGTTCAGAAACTCACGCACACAGGCACAAGAGGTGAGAGTGGGGGCTGTACTGGCAGAAGAACCGTGGACGAGGCCAGGACGGTTTGCTTTCGACTCAACTTCCCTCCTGGACTTTGTTTTCCCTCAGTCAAAATCACCTCACCATTAATTAACTTCAGTTTTGACTGAGAGAGTAAGGAGTTTATCTTCTTCTAAGGACATTTATGGATCTCTCCATAGCCCCTTGCTGACCTTAAAGTGGACCATGGCCAACACTGGGAATCAATGGTATGGGAGACAGGAAACGCTAGCAAGGGTAGGGAGGGGGGCTAGTCTGCAACAGAACTGTAATGGAGCTTCTGTATCATCAATTCTACTTATTTACTTGGGCTGATTATTAATACAGATATCTGAGGGCCAAGAACAGATAAATTATTCACACATATATTTACATGGGGTATATGTCTAAACTCTGCTCTATCCTAGATTCCAAGAGATTGTGATTCTAATTATCATTATTAAAAGTGGTTTTTACTTTGTTCTCCTCTTCTACTCATTGCATGAACATGCATAATTTTCCCCATACTAGAAATGCACTTGGCTAAACGATAAGATTTACCCAGTTTGGGTGAAGAGAATTAAAAGCAGAGCTGTGGGGGCGCCTGGTTGGCTCAGTTGGTTAAGCGACTGCCTTCGGCTAAGGTCATGATCTCGGAGACCTGGGATCGAGTCCCACATCAGGTTCCCTGCTCGGCGGGAAGCCTGCTTCTCCCTCTCTCACTCCCCCTGCTTGTGTTCCCTCTCTAGCTGTGTTTCTCTCTGTCAAATAAATAAAATCTTAAAAAAAAAAAAAAGCAGAGCTGTGTCTTGCCATAAACCTCTGTGGGGTCACAGATGACGAGCACCTTCCAGAGACTGACAGACTCCCTGGGCTCAGCAGTTCTGCCGTCCACCACATCGTTTACCACCCTTGGGAAGAGGACGTGTGGTAGACACTTCCGAATCTAGGAAACCCTTAATGTTTCCTGGCACACAGCCTCTACAAGCCCCCAACTCCAGCCCCAGGCCTTCCTCACCTGCACAGCCCCTTTCACAGTTGCCTGATAAATGAGGGCAGGGCTGTCTGCACAGTGTGCCCATGCTACAGAGAGTTACACGCAAATGGCTCATCTTGGAGACCAGGCCAAGTTCCTAGGAACAGAGGAGCAGCAGCAAGCACTTTCATTTCCATCAAGTGCTAAACATCTGCATGTGATTTTCCTGGCAGATCTGCTCCATACTGCCGCATAAGCAAATGATGGCTAGGAGCTGGGCTGCCATCCATTATCTCCCCCAAAGCCCCAGGCAAGGCTGATCCCTTACACATATCACTCCTCTTCATCAGAGTTTTAACTGCAAGTAATTTGCAGACTGTGCAGTGTGACGGGAAGCTAGAGATACAGCAGAGAATTCAATGATTGGCCTGCTTTCTCAATAAAAGCAACAGATTCTCTGAATACAGCAGGAAGGGGCAGGAGCCAACTCTCATCTCTTCTGTGTTCTTTCCCTTTGCAATGCTCAGAAGTCGAGAACAAACAGAAAGGATACTTGTGTGACACGGTCCTCCCTCTTCAAACTACCAGGATTTACTTGGGGTTACCAAGAAAAGTGTCCTTACTTGGAGAGCTTTATGAAATGGATAAACTATTATTATGTGAGCAGAAATACAATCCTGGCCATAAGCAGAGAAATGGAGTCAATAAAGCCTGTATAGAAATTTCTAGTCTATTCCCTCCAGAAGACTAAAAACTAAGAATCAGCTTGTGCTCAGAATCTTACCAATCCCCCAGTTAAAATCACATGGCTTCCACCGGGCTGACTGTAACACTATCAGGTGATTCCAAATAATTCAGATGTATAAAAGCATCAGACAGAACAATTCTGTTTGCATGTATTTCAATGTCCCCTGTATCTTACATCACGCTATAAAGGCAGTCTCATACAGAAGAGAAATTCTACAACCTTACATGGGAGAACAGAACTCTAACCTTAGCTCTGTTAGTGCCCCAGTAACCTTGGACAAGTTGCTCGACCTTCCGAATACTACTACTCATCCTGTCTATCTCCTGGGGCTGCAGCGAGTCTTAAGACAAAATAAAGAATGCAAACTTGCTTTGTCATAATGTAGTTCCTATGAAAATACCCAACACATGCCCACCAAATGATATGTACAGGAATAGCCACAGCCAAAGCATTTTTAGGGGCACCTGGGTGGCTAAGTTGATTAGGCGTCCAACTCTTGATTTTTGGCTCAGGTCATGATCTCAGGGTCATGGGATTGAGCCCCATGTCAGGCTCTGAGCTTAGCAGGGAGTCTCCTTGAGATTCTCTCTCTCCCTCTCCTTCTGCCCCTCCCCTGCTCTCTTTCTTCTTCTCTCAAAAACAGCTAAATAAATCTTTAAAAAAAAAAGAAAGTACCCATAGCATCTTTATTCATAATTGCTAAAGTATGGAAACAATCAAATGCCCGTTATCAGGAGAATGGATAAATACACTGTGGTATAACCATACAAGGAAGTACTGCATAGCTATAATAAAGAATAACTCTAACATCATGGATGACTCAAAACATTAAGGACAGGCAGAACTACTCCCCAGTGACAGGTGTCAGAAGAGTGGTAGCCTTGGAGGCCAGAGGTTTCCGACTGGAGAGGGCACAGGGAGGCTTCTGGAGTGATGGAAATGTTCTGTATTTTGATCTGGGTGGTGGGCGCCCAGAGGTGTGAACAGGTAAGACTTTTTCAGTTGCACATTTAAGATCTGTGCATTTATTGTATGTTCTACCTCAATAGAAATTTTAAAGTCGTATATTTAAAAGTATGAAGCTCTAAACAAATACAAGGTAAAACTGTAGTACTTTCCTTATGGTTTTTCTTTGAATTAGCATGCAGAACAACTCCACCAGAGATTTAAGGCAGGGAGGGAAAGTGGAAAAGAGCAAAGGAAAAATATCATGGGGTCAACGGGAGACAGTAAAGAAAACTGTTCGCAAGAAATGATTCTTAAACTTTATCTTGTAACCCCTCACAAGACTTTGAAGACCTCTTACAAACTCACACAGAAAACCGGGTGCACTCTTGCAAGAGGGGCCTGGAGCATCTTTCCTGTACGCAGGTGTGGCTGGTGGCGTTCTAAGGAAGAGGCATGGAGAGGTGGTGCCACAGTGTGGCAGGAAGAGGACTGTCCTAGGATTGCAGGGGTCTTGATTCTAGTCAATTCTGCCAGCCAACAGCTTGCCTGGAGACAGTGAGCAAGTCAGCATCACCCCTCTAGACAGAGTCTGTAAAATGACCAGACTGCTAAATTCCTATCACTTATGAGGCTGAGGTGGAAAATCAATGTCAACGACAATAAAGAAGGCCAGATTAGGTAGCTACCAGGAAAACAAGTGCTCCCTTCCTTCCCAGTTCATATCAAATGATTATTTAAATACAGCTTGGCTCCCTGGAATCCTGTGAGGTACAATACTGCAAAGGAACGGGATAAGTCATCTTTCCCCTCAGTGCTCTTATTACAGAATAAAAAGAATGGAGGACCCGGGATCAGTCCTAGAACAGGACTCCTGACCAGGGATTTACTAAGAGATCTCAGCCATGTTATTTTCCCTCTTGGGACCCTCAATTTCTTCATCTATAAAATAAGGAGTTTAGACTCGATCGGTGGTTCTGTTCAGGTTCTGTTCCTTAAGGTCCTCAAAGTCTAAGTCCCCTATGCATGGGTAATCCCATCCTGCTGCACCCATTGCCTACCGGACTGAGGAGAACCACCTTTCTCTGTTTCATACATCAGGCTTCCCTGTAAGCTTTAGTTTTAAAAAATAAAAACTCCATTAGACGATCATTAGAATTATTTTCACCTGAATAAAATTATATACAACTTAAGCCAATTTCCTCTGCCTGAGTTAAGGATCTGGCCTGTTTTAATTCTTCTAACTGACCATCATTATCAATGTATTGGGCCTCATAATTCTTGAAGTGGGGGCTGTCCTGTTTCCCAACATCTCTGGCCTCTCATCCCTAGGAGTCAGTAGCAGCCCCTGTGTGATTATTCCTGCTTTGGAGTCACTGTTCTTTTTTTTTTATTTTATTTATTATTTATTTGACAGAGAGGGATCACAAGTAGGCAGAGAGGCAGGCAGAGAGAGAGGAGGAAGCAGGCTCCCCACTGAGCAGAGAGCCTGATGTAAGCCTCAATCCTAGGACCCTGGGATCATGACCTGAGCTGAAAGCAGAGGCTTTAACCCACTGAGCCACCCAGGTGCCCCGGAGTCACTGTTCTAATCCTAGCACAGTTTAGCAAGAAGAAACTTATTTTATAATTTTTTAAAAATATTTTATTTCACAGAGACAGAGATCACAAATAGGCAGAGAGAGAGAAAGAAGCAGGATCCCTGCTGAGCAGGGAGCCCAGTGTGGGCCTCGATTCCAGAACCCTGAGATCATGACCTGAGCTAAAGGCAGAAGCTTTAACCCACTGAGCCACCCAGGTGCCCAAGAAGAAACTTATTTTAAAAAGAAAAAAAAGTCTTTGATGAAGATAAACTTCTAATGAAGAATCAGCCTCTCCTAACCTCCCATAAGTCCAAGTGTTTTACTGATGGTGGCCTGAGGCAAAGAACCTCCCAGATGTTCTGGGAACACGCCAAGATTGGCAGCGTGTCACCCTCCCACCGCAGAGCCACGCCCTGAGAACGACAGTACACAAGACTAGCAGACATCAAGTGCTAAGGGTACGTCTAACAGTAACAAACAGAAACAGAAAAAGTGAAGTGAAAGAGCTGACAGGTTACAATGACAATAAAAATAAATGTGAAAGAGGAATATGTTCATGTCTAGGCTTCAAAATGAAATGAGAGCTGTCAGTGAATTTAAAAGAAAGTGGCTATTTATATAAACTTATGTCGTGGAAGAATTTTTCTATTTCTGTAGACTGCCTTACCTAGATTTCTCAGAGTCATAAAATCTACACTTTTCTAGAATATACCAAAGAGAAATGGCTCGCCTTAAGAGGTAGAGGTGTAAGTGTAAAGTTATGATCTAATTTTTCATTTAAAATGGATATCCCTGGATAATTATTTCCTTTCAAATCATCAACATTCAATACAAATAATTCGACAGCTTGCTAACTTTAACTTACGTAAGTGCTTTGAACACTTGAAATGGGATGAGTACTGCTCTTCAACCTCAACTAAAGTCAGGTTTCCTTAACATTATATGGGGGATGACTGAACTCAACACTTCCTTTGAAGGTGATGTAAATACTATGGTGCGCCATCAAAAGGGACTACCCTCCCTGACCCGGCTGAGGTGTGTCCCGCTCCTGGGAACCACAAGGAGGCAGCTGCTCTGAGCCGGACTCACCCCCATTGATTCTCCCACACTTCTCTCCAAAAACCTACAGGTGCCACTTTTCTCTCCAAAAACCTACAGGTGCACACTCTCTCCCACACTTCTCTCCAAAAACCTACAGGAGCCACTTTTTTTTTTTTTTTTAAGATTTTATGTATTTATTTGACAGAGAGATCACAAGTAGGCAGAGAGGCAAGCAGAGAGAGAGGAGGAAGCAAACTCCCTCCTGAGCAGAGAGCCCAATGCGGGCCTCGATCCCAGACCCTGAGATCATGACCTGAGCCGAAGGCAGAGGCTTTAATCCACTGAGCCACCCGGGCGCCCGCAGGTGCCATTTTAAAAAACATTTTTGATACAAAGGATTATGTTTTCCCCTGAAAAGCAAAATTAATGTTTTGGGAAGAAAAAAAGATGGCAAGTTCTCAGAGCTGTCTTCAATTACGACCAACAGAGATCAGTTCTGCTGACACTGGAGCCATCAAGGACACCACCCCAAATCTCAGCATTACCTCAAAGTCCTCCCCATGGCTGAATGAACAGACAGTACCATTCCCCATGGTTAGGCTCTGTGCCCTGAAGTTCCAAAGAAGACCCTGCCTTTGCAGCACAGAAAAGCCTCAGACAATTTGCAAGAAGCAAATCCTTTCTTAGAGCTCTAGCCTCTCTACTATTCTGGACTCACTTAGCTATGACAGCTTTGGTTAAGAGGCACTATACTACCAAGAGGAAAAATAATACTTTTAGAGCACTGCTCTCCTCTTACTTCAGTAACATGTACTCAACTCTCACATGGATGACAGATTTTTTTTAAATGCGGTAATGATGGGAGCGCCTGAGTGGCTCAGTAGGTTGGGCATCTGCCTTTAGCTCAGATCATGACGTCATGGTCCTGGGATGGAGCCCCACATCAGGCTCCCTGCTCATCAGGGAGTCTGCTTCTCCTTCTACACCTCCCCCTGCTTGAGCTCTCTCCCTCTCTCAAATAAATAAAATATTTTTAAAAATAAAAAAATAAAATGCAATAATGACTAAAATTAAATTATTTGCCTTGACTTTTGTTTAGCAAAAGCTGACTAATAGACCTTCATGCTAAGTGATGGTTAATTTTATGTGTCCACCTGGTTCAGGCACAGTGCCCAGCTGTGGTGCTAAATACTAAATGCGAAATACTCTGGGTGTTGCTGTGAAGGTACTCTGTAGATGTGATTAACATTTACAGTCAGCTGGGGCACCTGGGTAGCTCAGTCGTTAAACATCTGCCTTTGCTCAGGTCATGATCTGGAGTCCAGGGACTGAGCCCCATATTGGGCTCACTGCTCTGTGGGAAGACTGCTTCTCCATCTCTCACTCCCTCTGCTTGTGTTCCCTCTCTGGCTGTGTTTCCCTCTATCAAATAAATAAATAAAAGCTTAAAAAATTTACAATCAGCTAATTTGAAGTAAAGATTACCCTTGTTCATATTGGCAGGCCTCATCTAATCAGTTGAAGGAATCCTGCCTCAGGATTGTAACATGGAAATCTTGCCTGAATTTCCAGCCTGCTGGCCTGCCTTACAAGTTTCAGATTTGCCAGTCTCTATAATTTCATGAGCCAATTCTTTTAAATAAATAAATCTTCCCCAACCCTCTTATACTCGCACATACATGTGCGTGCACACACACACACACACACACACACACACACATCCATATATATAGTCTACTAGTTCCGTCTCTCTGGAGAGCACTGAATGATACACTCCAGTTCCGAGGGGAACTATTATCATGTCATTGTATAAAGTAACAAACAGAAATAAAATGAAGCAGTTAAATGACATCCTCCCGAGTACTGACATATTCATAGTACTGCCTATGGTGGAAGAGGGTAACAGACACAGTGGGCCCCGTCTGAGGCAATCATCAGCATGCTAGCGTGTGCTTTTAAAATTCCAGGATCTTACTTCCTGAAAGCAGGGACCATATAAGTTCTATAACAAAATGTTTTTGCCAGGAAAAGTATACCTAATACAAATTCTCGTATATTCTAACATAAGCAGGGAGAGTGAGAGAGGGAGAAGCAGTTCTCCCACCAAGCAGGAAGCCCGATGAAGGGCCTAATCCTGGAACTCCGGGATCATGATCTGAGCCAAAGGCAGATGTGCCTGAACCATACACTCTTGAGGTGCTCTATTTAATTTTATGTAACTGTCATCACAAACCTGAGGTATAATGAGAGATCACTAAACTCAACAGCCACATGTACTTACCTCATAGCTGAATAAGGTTCAGACAGGAGACCTTGGTCTACTTGTGTCAATACATGAGTCTTACTAAAAACACCTGTGGACGTGCCTTACTCTGGAATACTAGGGTCTCTCTACGTTGCTAAACATGATAACCACTAGAGGGGCTTTAAAGAACTAAAACGCTGCCCCCAGGACCACATTCTGGACTACCAGAATCTTGGGGGTTGGGACTTGGTCATCAGTACTTCTTAAATAATAGCTCCCCAGGTGACTGAAGTGTGGCCATGTGGGAATCACTGGACTACCTGGATTTCACAGCCTTTACCAAGGTCTCGGCTATGCTTGGTATGCACTATGGACTTTAGGAACTCTAGAGCTAATGATGCTGTGGTTCCGGGTGGGTTCTAGAAATAGGACCACAGTCTTTGGAAGACTGAGGGATTTTACAATTCCTCCTACAAAAACACTGTTGTTGAAGGAAAAGGAATTGGCCAATTGTTCAAATGAAGAATGAGTACACTAATTCAGTTATCCTTAAATTTTAAATTTTTCAAGGAGGAATGGGCATCAAGAAAATAATACCCATTACAATAATTCATCTAAAGACAGCATTATTCCACAATACCTTTTTGGCTTCCTCAGCTGTGATGGAACTTCCAGGGGCTTCATCTTTGGTGATCAGAGTAATTCCATCTAAAAAGTAATTCACAGAGTGAAATCCCAGTGCAAAGAATCAATCCCAGTCAAACCTTCCTCTCCACCACACCTCCTCCCATCTTCACATTACAGATTTTTAAAACTCCACAGGTGCTCTTCTCTGTAAGAAATGGAAGACTGTGAAGGCACTTAACTCACACTGTTCCTTCCATCTTATATTATTCCTTCCACCTTATATTATTCTGTTTTCTACTTAGCCTGTGTAAAATAAAGGCCACATCTCAAATGCTACCTGCTGCATGAAATCTTCCTTGATGAAATCTCTCCTTCGGAGTTTTCAGATCACTTTGCTTATTTAAGCCTTTGGAATGGCTGTCATCATATCTTACCTTGTATAAACTACGTGTACATATTTTCTCTCTCCTAATAGACCATATTTTTCTCAAGGGTAGGGAAAGGGTTTTATTCATCTTTTAATTCCCATCAATGTAGGCATGGACAAGCTCAGTAAATAAATAACTGAGTTACTATATACTTTGGCCCAAACTCATTAGATACCCAATATAGGAATCTGCAGACATTCTGACTTCGAGAAATCTTACTAGCTACTGACAGAATGGCAAGAGGCCCAAGGTTGGGAAGAAACATGCTCACACGATGATTATGTCTATCACTTAGCACATACATCAATTTTAGTTCAGTGAGAGCAAATCAACGATAGAAAAATCTACCCTTTAGTTTTCTTTTCTAAGATTTTCTTCTGCTCAAATGGCTGATGCATGACACACTCTCAGAGAAGCACATACATTTAACATCCATTTGTATCTAGAAATGGCACAGGTCATGTGTATTCTCTCAGTAGGACATAAGCTCTCAGAAAATATGTAACTTGTGTATGTCCTGTAAGTTTCCTTTCAGCCAACAATACGCTGGAGGCAATCAATAAATACCAAAACCAAAGTCCTTCATCTACTAGGTTGGCAGCAGAGACAGCAGAGCGATTTGAGTAAGCCCCATTCACCACCTATTCTAATTGGTTTTGCTCCCCAGTGTAGAAGTTAAAGGGCTGAAAAATTAACTGTCAGGGAAAGAGTTGCCTGAGTGATGAAAAGCTGCCCCTTAGAAGCTGGATAGATAGATATGCAACTGCTTTTACAGAGTTTGCACAGAAAGATGGTTGAAACTAATCTGAGGGCCCTATTTGAAGTGAAAAGTTTCATAATTTTCAACATCATTGTTTTCATAAGAGGTATTTTTAATAGGTAGTATCTTATACTTGGTTCTGAAAGATAATCAAGTCAGGTGAAAAAAAACAGGTACAGGGCATGAAGAAAATCCAACATCAAGCCTAACACTGAAAGAGTGAGTGTTGCCTTCTTCCTAGGTTAAGTTTGCATGGTCACTGTGAATAAGTGAGGGAATGGCTTTGGTGTAGGAAGACGCTGGTCTGCTGATATGGCAAGCCCAAGAACATGTTCATGAAAGGTGGCAGGAGGGCAAAATGTGGGTGAGGTCAGTGACAGTGCTGTGGGTATGGCAGGATGGAAGGGTCAAGAATCCGAGAAAGGGGGCAATGTTTGTCCACATGGATTCTTCCAAAAAAATAGAAAGGTACCATCATGGAAATGGGTCATGCTGCACAGAGTTCAAGACAGGACTTATATGTTCACTTATTATTTATCACTTTTTATTTATGCTCATTAAGCAAGATTTTTTTTTTGTTCACTGGATCCTAAGCATTTCCCCAAATCCACACAGAAAGTCACCAGGTTGCCATATAACATATCATACAACAGGATTTACATTTAGATTTAGAAAAAATAGCATAAATATTTGGAGAAAATAACAAAAGACACCTTACCCTGAACGACAATTTCCCAGAAATGATTTAACCGTTTCGTTTCCACTTTCTCACGAAGGGCTCTCAGGAAATTGTTAAAGCGCTGCTCCTCTGAAAACTGGGGCGGCATGTGGGGACACAGGGGCATCAGGTCAGAGCAAACACAGAAACAAGTCACTCCCAGGACAAAGGGCTACATATACCAAATCCACCGTTATTTGTAAGAAAAATATATAATGTCCTCCTTTGGTAAATGGCAGATCTGCTCTGACATTCCAAGTTTCAGCTTGGTTTGCTGGGAACCAGAACTCCTTCCATCTGTGGAAGGTCCACAGAAGAAGGTCTACAACTGCCCAGAGCCATACAGGCTTTCTGCCGGCCCAGTGCTGTGCTTTTTAACCTCCAATATAGACAAGGTCAAACAAAAATAGAAGAGTTTCATGAAGGCTAAGTAGACCCATCACCCAGCTTCAACAACTGTCAACTCAGCCAGTCTTGCCCCACCTATATCCTGACCTTCTCCCACAACCCTGGGGTTGTTTGGAAGGAAACATCAAGCATATTGTGTCATCTATAAATATTTCGGCATGCAGTATCTAAAATATAGAGAGGGATTTTTTTAAGAATACAAAAAAATTAGTAATAATTCCTTACTGGGAGTATATGACCAGTCAGTATTCACATTTTCCCAATTATAAAACCCCTTTTCTGTTGCATGTGCATGCGTGCATGCATGTTGTACAGTTTTGCAGCTAGAAAAGGTCTGAACATTAAGAGTGACTGATTATGTCTCTAGAGTCTCTTCTGATGTCCATCTCTCCCTTGCTTTTCTATCAAGTGAGCTGGTAATTTCAGCTGGCGACAACAGGGCACAGAAGTGTTACTGGGTGTGCTATCTAGCTGGAGGCAGTGCTAAAAAAGCAATACATTTTCACCACCCTTTCCCATCTTACCAGATCTTTCTTCACCTGCAGCAGCCTTAGTCTTATACTGACTCAACTCTGTCCACATTTTGTCTTTATTTGTAGGGCATTTGGATCATCTACTTTGAATCTTCTAATTTTAAGTTTTCTCATTTTCTTATCATTCTTTGTAAGAACCTGAACAACTCAAGAATTAACTTGTTCAATCACCCAGCCAATACTTACTAATAAGCACCCACATAAGAACATATACTACAACTATGCCTACTTTAAAAATATACTTTTTTGGGGCGCCTGGGTGGCTCAGTTGGTTAAGTGACTGCCTTCGGCTCAGGTCATGATCCTGGAGATCCAGGTTTGAGCCCCGCATCAGGCTCCCTGCTCTGCGGGAAGCCTGCTTCTCCCTCTCTCACTCTTCCTGCTTGTGTTCCCTCTCTGGCTGTGTTTCTCTCTGTCAAATAAATAAAATCTTAAAAAATTAAATATATATATATATATTTATATACACTTTCTAATATAAACTTCTAATTAAAATAAACCTGTTCACTCTTGCCTAAAGTTTACATATAAAAGCCCAGAAGTAATTTGGAAGATTTCCACAACGTTTTCTCAAAATTCTTAATAAAACAAACAAAAAATCCATACAAAAGTAAGGTAGAGTTCTGAGTAATTTTAGTGTTTTTAATTTTTCCTGGCATTCTAGATCCCTACTCCCATCTTCATAAAATTCTCCTCAATTATTCCAATATATATTTTCCATCAACTTCTTTAAAATAGCCAGTCCTTTAATAAGTGGAAATCTCCCTGGTTCCCTAAATAGGAATCATGCAGCCTGGGCTATACTGTAATAAAAAGCTAATGTCCAGGGATGAAGCATCTACTCATCCCACCCATCTCTATGCCCCCCCAGAAATGACAGTGATAGTAAAAAGACTTAGTCATTTCAGCATCTCTTAGCAAACACAGCTATTCACAGTGAGAACAATGATTTCCAATGCCTGTGCCGACTTGTGGGGTGCTGTATGTCTTCCCGTGATGGTGGCTAACTGCTTAGGAAGAGGAAGACAGGCTAGGATAGCATTACCTGAATGGCTTCTTCCCGGAAGACTGTGATGCAGTCGATGCTCTTCATAAAATATGGCGTTTCATTAGTTTCCAGAAACTGTTCGATGTGATTTATTAGCTGGCGACTTGCTAGAAGATAAGACAACAAAGTTATTTTCGTTTTGAGTGATGCTGGCTAGAGAGAGTATATGCTTTCTGTGCCTGTACATACATATGTATTATGATTCACGTGCCTCATGGTCAGGATGCACAAAAACTATTCTTTGAGAGGGTGTGGATGGGAAGGGCAGGTGAGATGCAAAATGCTAATTTCCAGTCTGTATTTGAAAAGTTTGGGTAATACTGATACCTGTCAAGAAATAAAATTTAAGGGGCACCTGGGTGGCTCAGTTGGTTAAGCGACTGCCTTCGGCTCAGGTCATGATCCCAGAGTCCCGGGATCGAGCCTGCATCGGGCTCTCTGCTCAGCAGGAAGACTGCTTCTCCCTCTCTCACTCCCTCTGCTTGTGTTCCCTCTCTAGCTGTGTTTCTTTCTGTCAAATAAATAAAATCTTAAAAAAAAAAAAGAAATAAAATTTAATTTCTACAATGCTTAGAATTATCACTAAATTGTTCTTTTTGGGACTAACACAAAATTGTTTTTTAAAAAATTGTGGTTACTCTTTATTTTCCCCCCAGAATTTAGGGTCCATTTGGTAATTCCAAACTATCTTTCCTAATATAGCCACAGAAAATAGATCCTCTAGTCTCTCCCCTAATCCCACTCATGATAAATGTCAAACAGTGCCAGAAAGAGAAGAGTAGTGAGCTGGGGACACCCTCTCTTCTACCAATCACAGGTCAAATTAGAAAAGACCAGCCCTTGCCTTAATTTAATAATATCCCTTTAGAATGAGGAGTCCTTGCTATGTATCTTCTGTCCTTGAACCTGAATACTCTCTCTGTTGCTCAGTATTCCATAAGCAATGTATACTTAAACTGTCAGCAAGCAATGTCATAAATTCTACAGAAACATTAATAATGTTATTGTTTCTCTTAAAAAAATATTTTGTATATTTATTTGACATAGAGAAACACAGCCAGAGAGGGAACACAAGCAGGGGGAGTGAGAGAGGGAGAAGCAGGCTTCCTGCCAAGCAGGGAGCCTAATGCAGGGTTCAATCCCACGACTCCAGGATCATGACCTGAACTGAAGGCAGACGCATAACGACTGAGCCACCTAGGCGCCCCAACGTTATTGTTTCTAAGATAGGTTGCAACTTGAGGCTGCCTCACAAACAAGCGTTTTTCAGTATGAAAATAAGCAGAGGAAAATAGGAACAAAGTCATTAGGGAATATAAACCACTGAGTAGACTGAAGCTGACCCTTAATGACGGGTATAGAACAAACCAAGGAGATGTACAAATTCACCGCATAAAGGCTCACTCTCACTTGTGTCCTGAAACCACTTACTTGCTGGCTGGGTGGGCAATTTATGCTGAATGGTCAAGGCGAGCCCACAATCATGGCCTCGTCTGAGCATCGTAGTAATTATGAATGGGTACCTGCACAATACTAATGAAACTACTTTCAAGGCTTGCCTATAAAGGCTCGAGGCCACTAACTGAATCAGTGACCTGTTTAATGCCTTACGAATAACAGGAAACTCAGTGCCATCAACTTACTTCCTAAGGATCCTATAGCCTATGGAAAGGATTAAAAAACTGGACGAAGTGGGACATGTGGATGGCTCAGTAAGTTGAGCACCCAGTCTTGATTTCAGCTCAGGCCATTGTCTCAGGGTTGCGAGATCGAGCCCTGTGTTGGGCCCTGCGGTGGGGAGTCTGCTTGCGATTCTCTCTTTCCCTCTGCCCCTGCCCCCACTCATATGTTCTCTCTCAAAATAAATAAAATCTAAAAAGAACCACAAAAAAACACACAAAAAACAAAGTGTTTCTTAATACAATCATTTTGCAGCAAGAGAAAAATATCCCTAGTAACTATTTCATCTCTGCCACCAACTAGGAGATTATGATCTTCACTATAATAAAGTATTTAGCAAACTTGAGGGATTAAAGAAACACTTCCCTGCAATTTCTGAAATCTTTACCAATGTGTCCTGTAGCGATGAATTAATATCCAACAACACAAAGAAGAGAAAGGATGTTTGGATGGGTCTTTTCAAAGAAGTAAATAACAAAGCCCTGGTTAGTAGGTAGGGTGGAAAAACAACAAAAAGCTCAAAGCAAGAGAAGCTCTCTCTCCTTTAAGTGACAGAAGGGCTTAGTAGGGCTCTCCTGCATTTACAGCAGCCTGCTTGCTCTCAGGAGGTATATATAAAGTCATTCAGAGTTAAGAATCTAGCCACCAATAAGAGCCTTCCCAGGCCATGGGGAGGAATCCCAGAGACTCAGCTCCTCATTTCTTTTCAGAAGAGAGTGAGAGACCTTAGTGAGCTACAATGTAAATGTTTCTCTTTCTGCAGTAAATATTTTCATTACTTTGACCAGTATATACTTATTGTGTAATTGTTACAGGGAAGACTCTGGAGTGCGTTCTGTGGAAAACATGAAGTTGAAGATAAAGTCCTTCCCTTTGAGGAGTTTACAGTCTACAAGGGGATATAACACATACACAAAAGTAATAAATAACAGGAGGTAAATGTGAAGAGGACTATGACTGGTATGGAAGTGTAACAGCTGATGTGAATATTTAAAAATCTCTGGTGAATGATTAGAAGATATTTTCATGAATTAACGTGAATTTTTCACTGATTAATGAAAAATAAGAGTTTGGCCATCACAGAGCAGAAAACAGAATGAGCAAAAGTATGAAGAGAGGTGGGAAAGCACAGGGTGTGTCTGAAGAGAAGCAAATGGTCCAACACATGGAGTCCAGATAGGAGGAGGGGAAGAAGGAGGAGGAAGAATCAGCTAGAGGAGGCGGGAGGGCAAGTGGTCCAAGAAGACAAGTCTGTGTGAGGGTCTTTAGGTAGGATGGAGCTCGGCTCTAGAGCAACTGCAGGAGAGAGGGCTGAAGACCAAGCCTTTAAGGAACTGTAACATTTAGAGCTCATAAAGAGGAAAGGGAACTGAAAAAGGAGCTAAGAGGGAGTGGTGAGGGAGACAGGCAAAAACCAGGAGGGTATGGTGCCACAGATGCTAAGAGATTAAAGAGGAGAGCTGTCTGCTGTGTCCAAACTACAACATAAAGACTATAAGAAAAAGAGTATAAAAAGCACAAGGGATTAGGTACTGAAGCTTAGGGAGTTCTTAAACCCAGGAGTCTATATATCAACTAAAAAGGGACTGAGGGGCACCTGGGTGCTCCCTGCTCTGGAGGCAGCCTGCTTCTCCCTCTCTCATTCCCTCTGCTTGTGTAGCCTCTCTGTGTTTCTCTCAGTCGAATAAATAAAATCTTTAAAAAAATAAAAATAAAATAAAATAAAAAGGGACTGAATTTCTTTGCAAAAAAACCACAGTTCCCTGAACCATTTAACCTTGATATGTGATGAAATGCACACACAGAGTTGTCATCTTACAGAGAGAAGTATTTTGGAGACTAAAATAAAGCAAAAGCAAAAGCCAATAATCCATTTGCAGTAATGATACAGTTAAGAAGGGATATAAAGAAAAGGAAATAGAGTCTCAACATCCACATTCTATTTAAACCTGAAGTTCTTACGTATTTGTGGGCCTATTTGGATTTTTTTCTTATTTACATGTTAAACTGTCTTTTCCTCTAGGAAATTCAGGAACACAGGGAGATAAACATATCCAAACTTGCAGTAAATCCAATGAATATGAAGAACCCGATTTTGCCCTTCCGGGAATCATCAGTTACATGGCCTGTGCCTCTAGCCCATGATTCTGTCAGTCTATTCAGACTATTCTGTGGTTCACTGACTATAATGAACCATTTAACAACAGCAAATAGCTGTGATGGATGATGCTTTAATATCCTGAATATCACAATGGGATGTGGACAAGACTTCCCCTCCAAAGTTTGGTGGCACTTCACATTTTCCTGCCATTTTAAATAAAAGTAAAATGCAGAAATGGCAGACAAAAATAATATTCTACTTTGGTTAGATGACGCTTTTGAAGCCCCTGTCTTCCTCGCCTCACATAAGGAAAATGCTGATCATCAGGGTACTTGTCTCTGCCTCTACATCAATTATAGGGTATGGAATGGCCTGTCAGTCTTCATACTCAGTAAATCAGAGCCCCAATTATAATTCACCAAAATGCTTTTCAGAATTAGTCAGAGGCTCAATAATACTCATTAGTGGCTAATATAAAAGATGGCCATTGAAAGGGCCATCCATCTTAGGCAAGGGCTATCATTTATTTCAAGGAGTCTTCAAAATCAAAATGGTCTAAATTTTGAGCTTTTAAATATGGGCATTATATATTAGCCCACGATCTTACATATGTACAGATTGTTGAGAACATAAAATTAGTCTCAATAATACTACAAATGTTAACATTAAAAATGCAACCCAGATACAAAAGTGTTATGTATGGCGTAAATGGCAGTTTTTGTTTAATCTTAAATATATGTTCTCCCTCTCTAGAGAAAATGTTCATCATCACCAAAATCCCTGAAAATGAATCACCTCTCTTCTTAATGTACAGTCACATAGGCCCAAGCACCTGGGGGTATGTGCTTGTCAGCTTCCTACTTGACATTTGCTTACTACACCTCTGTTCTCTGCAAAGATGTTTCTAACAAAAGGAAAGGAAGTCATTTATTGTGGGTTTTTTCCCCTTCATCAGACAGACCCAAAACAGCAGAGGGTTTGCTCATCTGTCACACATTATAAATAAAGGGCTATAAAACCATCTCAAATGATTTTGCTCAACCCAGGCATCATTCAGCATTTCCCAATTTAATCCTTCTCACTATCTCAATGACTCCTGTGAACTCTACTTATTTGGGTACATATACATTTTACAGAAGTCGGCAGCTAAATTATTTTTAAATGTTAAGAACAGATTTACACAATAACAGTGGCATCTTCATAAAACAAACTTGAAAATGATATAAATTAAGCACTTAAATAAGTATGTGGTCAGGTCAGTAATTAAGAGAATAAAATAATATTTATCAGCAAACAAAACTCAAAGCAAGTAGTCCACTCTGCCACCAATTAAGTGCACACATAAATACGATCACCATTTTAAGCCAGAAACTTACAAGAAACATTTGCCTGATAAGAAAATGAGTCTGTGTTTTAATACAGGCAACTAGAACAAAAATGGATCACCAACAGGCTTTACTATAGGATATAAACTGGTCATCGAGGGTAGAGGCCATGTATCTATCAGTCAGGGTCCAACCGGAAGAACAGACATCATTCTGAGTATTTAACAAAGGAAGTGTAATGCAGGCAACTGTTACACAGGTGATGAAGGGCTGGAAAGCCAACTGAGAACGGTGCTATAACCCAGAGATCAGGAACATCAAGAAGCCCTTAGCACCCCTTGGCAGTGCAGGGTAAGGGGGAGAAAAGAGAAGAGGGAGGTGTAACTACTAGACCTCAGGGTCCTGTCGGACAGGAGCTGAAGCCATGGAGGACTGGAGATGCTGCCTAACACAGACAGGGAAGAAGAAATATCTGGCTTCTCCCTCCCTCCTTGCCTCCTACCAATTTCCCACCAGGGTCTCCTGTTGGCTAAACCTGGTAGGAAGCCAGCAGTCCTGGGAGGCTAGGAAATACAACTTGCAGGCCCTAGCTCTCTCCTGTTCCCATCCTCCACCCAGATTTGGTGCACACAGGGGAAGGGTGAGGTGGATCTAGAGGTCATTCCACACAGTGCTACCATGAACCCACAGAAGTGGATGCCCCATTTTATACACTGGATATATCCTGAAGACACAAAATCAACAAAGTGTTCTTTAAATAATAAAGGAAGATAAATTGTATAAGTCTTTTTCTTTCCTTTTTCCTAGTGAGAGAAGATACAATGAAATTCAATAGGTTATTGAAAAGGTTCATAAGCATTTATTTAAATTTTATGTGTGTGTATATATGTGTGTATATATATAGTGTGTATATATATTTGTGTGTGTATATGTGTATATATTTGTGTGTATAATATATATTATGTGTGTATATGTGTATGTGTGTGTGTATATATCTGTGTGTATATATATATTTGTGTGTGTATATATTTGTGTGCATGTGTATATGTGTGTATATATATATTTCTGTGTCTGTGTATATATAGTATGTGTATATATATGTGTGTGTGTGTATATTTGTGTATGCGTGTGTATATGTGAGCGTATATTTATATATACATATATGGGGCGCCTGGGTGGCTCAGTCAGTTAAGTGTCTGCCTTTGGCTCAGGTCATGGTCCCAGGGTCCTAGGACCGTGTCCTTCACTGGACATTGGGGAGTCTGCTTCTCCCTCTCCCTCCACCCACCTGCCCTCACTCATGCTCTCACTCGTGCTTTTTCTCACATAATATCTTTAAAAATACATACATTTAAGGCATACTTCTACAAAGCTAGAATTACATTTAAAAAAAAGAGAGAGAGAGAGAGATTTTCATGTCTACTGAAACATCTTTAGAGCCAGAAATACCTCCCTTTCCTTCAGTTATAACCCTGTGAAACCCAGCTCACAGCGGCCACGCAACTTGTGTGGACCGCGATGACAAACCAGAGGAGCCAGAAGTGACTGAACCCTTCCCGTGGTGCTTCTCTCCTTTCACAGAAGCCAAAGGATCTTCTGAAAACTGAAGTACAAATATAGCATCCTAAATATTTTCCTTTCCATAACAAAATATATGCTGACTTATTTCTTAAGTGTCCTTTCTGTTTCTATTTCCAAGAGAGGCTGGATGTAACACCCCAGGCAGAATCTGCCCTCAATGCTTGTGCTCCTTGGTCTGGCAGGTCTGGTATTTTTGGTTTTAGTTTTTAATGAAATATTTTTGTTGGGGAAACAAGAAATCACTGGGTAGCACCAAAACAAACTGAGAATTAGGAAAAAAAGGATAAGCTTTACAAACCTGTAAATGACATGCAAATGTCTTATTGTGAAGCAGCTGGACAGTGAAGCAGACACAGCTCTGTCCTGCTCTTTGCCTCTGCCCTGATCTTCTCCCTTTTAGAAACTGTTCCGTGAGATGATTTGCCCTGGAATTCCCCACTGAACAGACAGAGCTGCCTGCCTCCCCTGAGAGCAGGAACAGTCACAACCCTGACTCAGAGATCACCAGAGCCACAGTATCACGCGTGACCAGTGGCACAGGAAATCAAGCGAAGGTATATAAAATGCTGACCACCTTCACAATGTAGATACAGCTTTGGCCAGCTTTTTTTTATTATTATTTTCTTACCAATAACTAAAAAACTCAATTAAAATCTCACCATTTAAGCTCCACAAGTTTAGTCACAGCCCATTTTTTCATGCTTAACGATTTTCTCATTAAATGCAGTAATTTCTTACAAATTACACTAATAAAAGTAAGTCCTGCTGGGTGTTTTCCCCCCTTTTTAAATGCTGCCTTTTCATTGATGTGTTAAATTAAAACCCCAGGCACAAGAAGCAGAGTAAATGCAAAGTCTTTATTGTCAGAATCCATTCCTGCAGACTGAGACTTCTCTCATTTTATTTTTGTTTTTATTTGAGCTATCTGTGAGTCCTACTCTGTAGCCACAGGAAGGTCTCTTGGTCTTAGCTCACTCTAGAAAAAAGATGATAGTGTAAGCTAATAAGAAACTAGAAAAATGGCATCTGGGAAACCCTCTAGTGATAAGCTCACTTTATGTAAGAGAACATTTCAACAAATCTTCTTCATTCTGGATGAATAACAGTTCTCATCCTAAATAACTTGAGTGTAAGACCAAGTGTGTTCCTGAGTTAGCTGCAAAATGTTAAGTTTCCTAGTCAAAGGGTGGGTTTCATGGCATTCTACGGTCTTTTTACTTTTTATTAACAACATTCAATTTAACAAATAAAGACCCACTGAACATGTCCCACAAAACCTGAAGGTTATCAATGCATATTTACAGATTTATAGGGCATACAGCAGTTTGCTAAAGACCAAAGAACATCCTTTTTTTTTTTTTTAAGTGTAACTAATTTCCCCAATTCCAGAATGGAGTGCATTTAAAGTTCAAAATGGGGACATGATGTGAACATAAGAAAGAAGCTAAAGGAAGACTTTTTCCTCTAATTAAGTGACTTCTTCGGCTCCTTCATGTAAAGTGTATGCCATATGCCTGGAGGTATTTGTTAGGCGTGGGGCTAGGGAGTCGAGAAGGAGGGTTTCCATATTTTTCTAACTCTAAAACTTGGTGAAGCTTCCTAAAATAAAAGTGATATAGAAGAATTAATAACCTTACCATGTAGACTTGATCCCATTCCAGATGGGCAGCAGGAGGGAGGCAGAATGCAAGATGACAGTGTTTGGTCCTACAGCAATTTTACAGTATCTGTCTAGCTTCATACCAGAGTGGATGTCATCAACCTAATGCAGGAAGTAAGTAGAAGGAACCAAGTAGCCATAGTAACAGAGCAGCCAAGAGGAAACACTGAACAGGAGACCAATCTGGCAATGGGATCCAATTAAAAGTTGGTAATTGAATGGAATTGAAATTCATGTATCAGTTGAAGAGATACAGTGAGTGGTGAGTCAGACTCCACAGAAAGGAGAGAGAGGCTGGTGGCCACTGCTTGAATGTGCTTTTGGGGATGATGGGGGGGTGGTGGCACAGTGTCTTACGATGCCGTTAAGAATCGGAGTCACTCTTAAAAGGACATATCAAGTACCAGAAAATTTAAAACGACTATGTTTCCTGTGGTAAATCTTCCTAAAAACGATAAATCATGATGACCTGTGATTATACTGGCATCTTTCCTTCAGCTCCTTTTTTTGTTTCTTTCATTTTCCCCCTATTTTCGATTTTTGTGAAGACAGCTGTATACCATTTTAGAGCTCAAAATATTGAGATATTTGTCTTCTCTTCTCCTTTGGTAGGGGGCTAAAATTTATGAATTGATCCAAAGAACCTGAGAATTAATTCTGCTGTAATTGTTATCATTCCCAAGCACTGCTTCATTAAAATCAACAATGGAAACAAAAAAATTACTTCTAAGTACTGAGAGAACATAAAAGCAGATGGAGGTTTTCTGTTGCAGTGATGGCAGACTAACAGCCACATCTTTGATAACGGATCACACTACAGTAAAACTACCACTGGGCACAGGTATCCCAGGATTCACTAGCTCTTAAATCACAAGCATCTCTTTAGAGTACGATCTGCGGGTGAGAAAAAAGAATGGGCATTCTTTGTGGAAGGAAAACCATGAGCAACTACACAGAGGTAGGAAAGCCATGTCACAAGGGTATTAGCAGGAACACTGTTTGGTCTGAGCACCGAGTTCACAGAGGGGGCCTAGAGAACATGAGTCTGCAACAGCAGAAAGGATCCAGCTGTGGAAAGCCTTGAAATGGGGGACTAATTTTAAAGACATGGGGAGTGATTAAAAAAGGCTGACCCTTAATCAAATCTATGTTATAAGAAGCTAAACCTGGGGGTGCCTGGCTGGCTACTAGAGCCTATGACTCTTGATCTCAGGGTTGTAAGTTCATTGGGTGTAGAGATTACTTTAAAGTAAAATTTAAAAAAAAAAAAAAAAAGGGAAGTTAAATCCGTACCAACATATGGGATGAGTTGAGCAAGAAGAACTTTGAGGATAATTAATATAGGATGCTATAACTGTCCAATGGTGAAGTAATGAAAGCTTGAATTAGGATACTGGTAGTTAGGATAGAAAGAAAGAGGTAGATCCAGAAAATGATCAGAAATTAGGAGAAATTACACAGGGGTACAAAGTGGTCAGAAATGCTCATCAACAGTGAACTCAAGATGCAAAACAAAAGCAGCATCCAAAACCCTTACTTCTGGGGAAAATTGTCTTAGCACCCACAGCAGCAGGGCACCTCTAGGCTGATGCATCACTTGGGAGAGTTTTCTTTGGGCTCTCTCCTGTCCAGCCTGTTAAGGCTCAGGTTATGCCAGACTAGTCTCTGAATTCTTCCTCAGACTGGTCACCCACCTGCATCTGTACCCACACTGTCTTGTGCCCTACTGCCTTGGATGAACTATTTGTGCATCTAAGTGACCCTTCCACCGGTGCCCCAGACACCATACCTCCCCCTTATCAAAGATCTCATCCTGTCTCAGGCCTACAGAGAATACCTCTAGGTCACTTCTTCCAGATTTACATTTAAAACCCAGACCTCTTTTCTGAAGTCCAGACCTGCATAACTGACTTAGCATGTTTCCCCCTTCTCAGTAAAAAGCAATTCCTTCCAGTTGCTCAGGCCAAAACACTTGGGGAGTCATCCCTGACTTGTTTTTTTCTCTCCCTGACTTGTTTTTTTCTCTCACACCCTACATTCAAACAGTGAAGCCTGCCAATTCTACTTTTTAAAGATTTTATTTATTTGACAGAGAGAAACACAGCCAGAGAGGGAACACAAGCAGGAAGAGTGAGAGAGGGAGAAGCAGGCTTCCCACTGAGCAGGGAGCCCGATGCGGGGCTCGATCCTGGATCTCCGGGATCATGACCTGAGCCGAAGGCAGTCGCTTAACCAACTGAGCCACCCAGGCGCCCCCAATTCTACTTTTAAAGCACATAAAAAATCTGACCTCTTCCCACTTTCTCCCTTGCCTCCCTATAGTAGCCTTCTAACTCCTGTCTACTTCAACCTTGCCCATTCTCAACATGGCAGTCAGGGCACTTTTAAAACATAAAGTCAGTCAGATCAACCTTTACTTTGAATTCCTCAGTGGTTTCCCATTTCATTCAGAGTCAAAGCAAGAGGTTTAGGAGGCCCTATGTGATACGTACCCCAGCTCCACACACCCCCACCCCCCTGACCTCATCTCCTATTTCTTTCCTTCAGCCACACCGGCCTCCCTGATGCTACAGGAGAGCATACTGCTCCCTGTGTCTGGAAAGTTCTCCCCAGGGATACCCACCAGGTTCTCTCCTCCACCTCCCTCAATTCTTTATTCAAATGCTACCCCAAAAGTAAGCCTTCCTTGATCCTCTATAAAATCGCAAGCCCATCTCACCCCAGCACTCACTATCCCACTACCCCATTTTATTTTTTTCTGTATTGCTGTCAGAAGTTGAACAGAATACCATTGTCTGAAAATTCATGTCCTTTCTGAAACCGCAGAATAGGACCTTATTTGGAAATAGGATCCTTGCAGATGTAATCAAATTAAGACCAGGTCACAAGAATGGGCCCTGATCTAATCCTGACTGGTGTCCTTATAAGAGGGAAATTTAAGGGCACCTGGGTGGCTCAGTCGGTTAGGCGTCTGCCTTTGTCTCAGGTTATGATCCTAGCGAGTACCGGAATCGAGCCCTGCAGTGGGCTCCCTGCTCAATGGGGAGTCTGCTTCTCGCTCTTTCTGCACCTCCCTCCCTCATGCCCTCTCTCTCCCCCTCAAATAAATAAAACTTTAAAAAAAAAAAGAGGGAAATTTGAACGCACAGAGTGAGACAGCTCCCTGTGAAGAGGTAGCAGCAGGGGTGGGAGTGGCGTGTCTATAGGCTAAGAACCATAAAGAACTGTCAGCTGTCACCCCGAGCTAGGAGGGGGGCATGGAACAGAGTCCCCTCAGAGTCCTCAGATGGAACCAACCTTCTTGACACCTCCACTTTAGAATTCTAGCTTCCTGAACTGTGAGAAAATAAACTTCTGTAAGTTTTAAGCCAGCCACTCTGTGGTACTTTGTTACAAAGTCCTTGGTAACAAACACCAGTCTTACCACCATTTGACATTTATTTTCTTGTTTGTCTACTTTATGTTTTGCTATAGTGACTAGCACATAGTAGGATGCTGGTCAATTGCTAAGTGGAAGAACGAATGGCCTAAAGCCTCACTGGTTTACTCTTGCAAAGCCTCTAAGGAATGAAGATGTCTTTTGAATTCCTTCAATTTAAACCCATACAATGAATTTTTAGAACTGGTTACCACTAAGGGGAATGGACAGTCTAGAACTTTTTTATCACCACCCTTCACTTTAATTTTACAGAGATGGAGATGGTGAAAAGAAAGCTCTATGGGAGGAGGAAATATGTAGACAAAGAGTAACAGGCTGTGTAAGAAATGTGTGCAGGTGTGTGTAGAGAAAACACAACTTTTGTTTTAATGGGAGGAGGGGTAGAGGACGAGGGGGACGGATAATCTTAGGCAGGTTTCACACCCAGGGACGAGCCTGACACAGGACTTGAGTTCACAACCCAAGATTGTGACCTCAGTCACGATCAAGAATTGGATGCTTAACCAACTGGGCCACCCAGGTGCCCCAAAGATACCATTTCCAACATTGCCTTCACTATGTGCACACAGGCATCTTTGTTGTTGTCACTTACTGTTACTTAGCTCCATCCCATTTTGCTGTAAGCTCTTGTTTCTTGTTTCAGAGCACACTGTTTGATCCCACTGGGATTTGGGGTGTATTGGGGGGGCAGTGTTTTCCAAAATGTACTGTCCATGGCTATAACCCCAATTTACCACACCCTAAAATATTAACCATCTTGACTGCAACACAGAGCATTAACAGGGATTAACAGGTTACTCCTAAGGGGAGAGAGTAAGAAAACAAGATAGAATATGAGTTTGGAGAGGGACTGGAAGAGAAGGGGACAATGAAGAAGGAGACTTCCTTTTCTTAACTTTTATGTACTACTCTATTATATTTGATTTTTTCCAATGAGCATGTACTTATATTTTTAATGAGGATAAGTCTAAGGAGCAATAAACAATTGTTTCTCTCTCTAGTGAGTCTTAAATGGATAGATTTTTCATGGGTTGGCATTTCCTGATGGTGAAACTCAGAATACTTCTATTTCATGATCCTTTTATTTCTTTATTATTTTTTGCACCATCTACTTTTTTCTTTCTGTTTACTATCCATTTACTCAAAGGGCTGTACTAAAAAGGACTTTCAAATTATTTAATTTTGCCCACTGTCCTCAGGAAAGACTACTAATGTGAACTTGGATTTGCTACAGGCAAATCTTATCTCTGGTTTATATATTCACCTCCCCCTCAATCTGTACATTTAAAATTTCATGCATAAATCTTGTTGGCTTCATTACAGAATATCTAAAAGTAATTAGAAATGGAGACAATTACAGGATAATCCAACCTTAGTTATTCCATATATTTTCTTCTTAATGTATGAGACAAAGAATGAATCAAACAAAATAAACCCATGCTTGAGAAAATGGCATAAAAGAAGAAACAAATGAAAGGAGGTAAAAATGAACCTACCAACTTTCCAAATCTGTAAGCACTGACCTAAGACTTACATACTAAAATACCTATTGTCAGGGCACTGTGGAGCGCAGTTGACTCTTGGTTTCCTTTCAGGGTCCTGAGACTGAGTCCCATGTTGGGCTCTGTGCTCAGTGGGGAGTCTGTTGGAGATTCTCTCTTGGCCTTTCCCCCTGTCCCTCCCTCCACTAATGGTTTCTACTTCTCTCTCTCTCTCCCTCTCCAATAAATCTTTAAAAAAAAAATTAAAATACCTATTACCACTAAAATGTAAACTGACTTTCATTACTTACAACTAATCGTCTCTGTGCTCCAACAAGTTCTTGAATCTACAGTTTTTCCTGTACGGAGTGAGGTGGTCATTCGTTAAAGTAAATGAATTCTTCTCATGAAGCAGAGGATTATGAAACACAGACATAATCTTGTGACACATGTATCTAAAACAAAATTTTTTTTTGATTTAACTCCGATACCTGAAGACTTTTATTTAAAATACACTCTACTACCTGAATTGACAATATTTTCTTTACTGGAGAGATTCATTTGGGTCTCCAGATTTTTATTTAGCTAGGGTCAGGCAAAAATTACAGAGGTCTCATGGGGCACCTGGGTGGCTCAGTTGGTTAAGCGACTGCCTTCGGCTCAGGTCATGATCCCGGAGATCCGGGATAGAGTCCCACATCGGGCTCCCTGCTTGGCGGGAGGCCTGTTTCTCCCTCTCTCACTCCCCCTGCTTGTGTTTCCCCTCTGGCTGTGTTTTCTCTCAAATAAATAAAATCTTTAACGAAAAAAAATAATAATAAAATAAAATTTAAAAAAATTACAGAGGTCTCTCCAGTCCATACGATCTCAAGGGGAGTAACTTTCAATACTCAAAACATCATGGAGAATGACTAGACAGAAAATCAACAAGGATATAGATTTGAACAAACTATCATCTAAACTCACCTAACCGGCATTTGCAGAACCCTCGACCTAATGATAGCAGAATATACTTTTTTTTTTTTTAAAGATTTTATTTGTTTATTTGACAGAGAAAGAGATCACAAGTAGGCAGAGAGGCAGGCAGAGAGAGAGGAGGAAGCAGGCTCCCTCCTGAGGAGAGAGCCGATGTGGGCCTGTATCCCAGGACCCTGAGATCATGACCTGAGCTGAAGGCAGAAGCTTTAACCCACTGAGCCATCCAGGCACCCAGAATATACGTTATTTTAAAGGCCATATGGAACATTTGTCAAACAAAGTATAGGCCAATAAGCCAGGAAACAAGTCTAATATATTTAAAAGCGTTAATGAAACCATTCAAAATATGTCTTACAACAGAAAGAAATCTGGGAATCTCCAATATCTGCAAATTAAACACTCTTCTAAATAATCCAAGGTCAAAGTGGTAATAACAAAAGAAATAAGAAAGCATTAGAATTGAATGATGATAAAAACATGATGTACTACAATTTATGGTGTGTAGCTAAAGAACTGGTTATAGGACAATGTATATAGCTTTCAATGCCTACGTTAAAAAAGAAATGAGGTTTCAAACCAATAATCTAAGCTTCTACTTTAAGAAACTAGAAAAGGACCAAATTAAATCCAAAGTGAGCAGAAGGAAGGGAATAAAAAAGACAAGATCAGAAATCAATGAAATAAAAATAAAATAATGGTGGCACCTGGGTGGCTTAGTCTTTGGGCATCTGCCTTTGGCTCAGGTCACGGTCCCAGAGTCTCGGGATTGAGCCCTGCATCTGACTCCCTGCTCGGCGGGAAAGCCTGCTTCTCCTCTCTCACTCCCTCTGCTTGTATTCCCTCTCTAGCTGTGTGTCTCTCTCTGTCAAATATGTAGATAAAATATTTTAAAATAAATTAATAAAATAATGGAAAAAAATCAAGAGAAGCAGAAGTTATGGTCTTCTATAAAAGATAAGCAAAATCATATAGACTGACCATGAAAGAGAAGATAAAAGATACCAAATCAAGAATAAAAGAAGGGAAATCATGATCAACCCATGAACTTAAGAGAAAAATATGAATAATGTTAGGCCAATAAATTAAACAACTTAAATGACATGGACAAATTCTTGTAAGGACATAAATTACTCTAACTGACTCAATCAGAAATGGAAAATCTGACCAAATCTACAATGTTTAAAATAACCAAGTATTAGAAAGCATCCCACGAAGAACACTGGCCTAGGTTTCACCGGCAAACTCCATCAAATATTTATAAAAGAAGTAATATTAATCTTTGAAGGGGAAGAAAGAATACTTCTCAACTCAATCTATTAAGGCCTGTATTTCTCTGATATCAAAGCCAAAGATGTCGCAAGAAAGGAAAACTAAAGAAAAGTATCCTTCGTGGACATATATAAAAAAATCCTAACAAAGTGTCAGCAAAATAAATTCAGGAACATACAAAAAGAATTATACATCATGATTGACTGGAATTTATCCCTGCATGCAAGGCTGTTTTAACAACTGAAAATCAGTGAATATAACACAGCATATTAATAGTAGAATCAAACCCACATAATCATCTCTATAGAGAAAATGTATCAAAAAAAAGAAAAAGAAAATGCATCTGACAAAATTCAACATGCATTTATAATAAAAACTCTCAACCAACTAGGAATGAGAAAAGAAAATCTTCAAGTTGATAAAGGGAATCTGAGAAAAACCAGAATATCATACTAATGGTGAAAGACTAAAAGCTTTCCTTTTAAGATCAGGAACAAGGATAATCACTCTTATCACTGATTATTGGATATTCCAGCCAGTACAATCAAGAGAATTTTAAGGCATACAAATTAGGAAAGAAAAGATAAAACTGTCCTTTTTGCAGACAGTTTAACCTGACAAAGAAATGAAAATGGGCCTGTATCAGTCAGCTCAGGCTCCCATAACAAAACACCATGGGCTAAGGAGGTTTCAATGTAAGAAATTTATTTTCCCACAGTTCTGGAGGCTGGTGCTAACATGGTCAAGTTTTGGTGAGAGCCCTCTTCCTGGCTTGCAGTCAATCACTTTCTCACTATAGTTTCAGATGGCAGAGCGAAAAGACAGGGCGAGAGGAGAGAAGAAGCAGCACAAATCTGATGTCTCTTCCTACGAGGTCACCAATACCATAATGAGGGCTCCACCCTCATGATGTCATCTGAACCTTATGACCTCTTCTAAGGGCCCCAAATCTAATATAACCACATTAAGGGTTAGGGCTTTAACATACGAATGTTGGGGAGACACAGTTCATTCTATAGCAGGGCCTTTAATCACTATTCACTAAAGATTTTCCTCCAACTGTGCATAACAAACTTCAAAAGATAAAAAAAAAAAAAGGATGCCTGGGTGGCTCAGTTGGTTAAGCATCTGCCTTCAGCTCAGGTCATGATCTCAGGGTCCTGGGAAGGAGCCCTGCATCGAGCTCCCTGCTCGGCGGGGAGCCTGCTTCTCCCTCTCCCTCTGCAGATCTTCCTGCTTATTCTCTCACTCTGTGAAATAAACAAGTAAGATCTTAAAAAAAAAAAAAAAAAAAAAACCTAAAAAACTCTTCTAAAAAAAGAAAAAAGTTAACTATTCTCCTCTGTCCAAAGGCATCTATGCTGACAATATTATCAAGCCCTACTGAAACTGTGCTCCACATCTGAACAAAACTCACTTCCCTTTTTTAGCCTAAAAAATAAGCATGCCATTTTTAAAAGTTTTTTGCAGACGTGCCTAACAGACAGGACTAACTGTATCAAATTACACTTGCCATTTCTTTCTGTGTCAGCATATTTTTTGCCTTGGGCTTGCAATTTGAAAGGGGAGGGCCCAAACACTTTTATTGCATTGAAGTGGGACTCCAAGCTGTTTCTAGGCTCCTCTTAACACATTTCAGCTGATTAGTGACTATTTTAACAAAAGCCTAACATCCTTTCCTAAACATCTTAATTGGTTAAGAGCTTCTGTTGTTTGCCACAAGCAGTCAGTTTAAGTCATTGATTAAAGCAGTTTGCACATCAGCACAATCTGAAATCAGTTTCCTTCTTCAACCAGCTGGGCTTAGGAAGCAATCTTGAGGACAGCCCAATTCAAGGAGAACTAAGTGCAATGCCCTGCGTGATGATTGTGCACCATTGCAAGCAAGAAGTGCAGAATTTATAGGGTTGAGGGCAAGAATCGAAGTGCGGTAAGGAAGTACTTCACCTACTCTCTGCATCCCAAATCCCACTCATTAGCACGCAGCACCAGGATGAACTCGGACAGCAGACTGGAGAACACACCCTTTCTCAGAAGCACCTGTCACTGATCCCCGCTTCCAGCAGAGCCGCCCGTGAGCACCCACCTCGCAGCACGGCAGGCCGGGGTCATCACGGCAAGCCGACGGGTCACTATGTTAAATGCAGCTTCAGACTAGACTCTGCTCTTCTGGGTGTTCTGATGTGGGGGAAAGTGCTCATGTGAGTTCCACATTTTCAGCCAGAGGGAAAAATACCCTTTCCATGTTTAACATAAAAAGGCAAAAAAAAAAACCCCAAAAAACAAAAAAACCCACTCAGCAGGTTTAAGGCAAACCACTTCTTCCGACAGGAGAGAACAAAACGCTGAAGGTGGGCACACTGTCACAGAGCACATCTGGACTCCCTCTAATACTCTCAGGAAGAAATCTCCATGCTCACTGAGAACATACCCACAGCAGCCAGCCTTTTATTTTTATGCTACCAGTTGGCTCTCTTTCTTAATGGAGAGCTAGGCTACATTTTACAAGAACTATACCCTGTAATTAGACATCTTCTGATCCACAGATT
Organism: Spilogale gracilis; assembly: GCA_004023965.1. Lineage (NCBI taxonomy): Eukaryota > Metazoa > Chordata > Mammalia > Carnivora > Mephitidae > Spilogale > Spilogale gracilis. Next base: position 32,693 of record PITA01006708.1, read on the forward strand.
GACAGGAACTTGAAAGAATTTAAAAAGCTGAGTAAGAATGGATAGCAGCCTTTTAGGAGAGTTGATGAAAACCAAAAATATGTGCAAAGTGGTTATGTGTGTATGATGGTCTTTGCTTCCTGTGTCATGTCTTTTTTCCTTCTTCTTTTTGTCTTCATTTGAAGACTTTCATTTTAATTATTTGGTTGGAGAGATTTTCTATATTAAAATGTAAACTGCAGGGCAGCTCTGTGCCATATAATGAAATGTATCCAACCCATGAGGAAGTTTAAGCCACAAGGTCCAGCGTCCTCCACACATGTATAATCATCAGTGTGAAAGTCAACAACTCCCGGCCTCAGTCCACCCGCCTGAAGATCCACGAGTGAGACACTTGGGGTCATGGCTACATAATTACCCTGTCAAATACTAACACACCCTTGTAGCAAGGTGTTTCTAGGCTCTAGCCTAGCAGGTCTCCTTTACACTTCCAAATACACACATTGCTGTTTCCAAATAAGACTTCTTGTCATCAATAAATGAGACATCAAATAACCCTGACAGTTAAGCTCTGGGGTTTATCAATTTAAAACTAAACAAGTCAGAAGGGAATCGTAGGAAGAACAAATGGCATATTTAATAAAAAATACAAAGTATGGACTAAGCCTCTAGAACCCATAATCATGTGTTTTCTCTAACCAAACTAGATGTATCACTGCGGCTTTGAGAAAGGACTAAGAAAGTGTATCCCACTGCTAAAAAGACAGAACTTTATAGGTCTGAAGATGTTTACAATTTTAGTTACTATTTGTATTAAGTATCCTTCTTTCAAGATTTTCAAGGAATCCAATAGAACTTATTTTTCTTCAATTTACCAGCTCTGTATAAAACAACAGAAAAAGGTTATATTCTTATCTTCCTACGTTTATCTGGAAAGAGCTGTGATAAGTTAAATACCCAAGATTACGTAAACAGGCCCATCAACTAACACACACACACACACACACACACACACACACACACACACACACACACACACAGGAAACCTCACCTAGATCTCAATTCCTGGGGATCCACACTTTAGGGCTTAGGTCATGGTGGAGAGTCATACAATGCATGTATGTAAATGGAACTGAAAAAAAATGTCTATTTGGCTTTGATGAATGATGTAATTTTATCATGAACTGTCACATGTTCTACCCAGTGCTGGTAAAACTTAAGAAACACCCTTTAAAACTGAAGGGATATTGTTTGATAATCAATGAGAATGCAGTAGATGGGAGAACAAAGGCAAAAAGGCTTGAGGATGAAAAGTGGTCCAAAGTGAGACCAAAAAAAAAAAAAAAAATTAAAGGCCTCGGGGTGCCTGGGTGGCTCAGTTGTTAAACGTCTGCCATCTGCCTTCGGCTCAGGCCATGATCCTGGAGTCTCGGGATCAAGCCCCACATTGGGCTCCCTGCTCAGTAGGAAGCCTGCTTCTCCCTCTCCTGCTCCCTCTGCTTGTGTTCCCTCTATGGTTGTCTCTCTCTCTCTGTCAAATAAATAAAATCTTAAAAAAAAAAAAAAAAGAAAGGCCTCAGAGCCAGAAAATAAAGTGATCATCATCTAATCAGATGGGTACATGCACCCTCCTGCTCCCTGTACTTAAATCTAATGGTAAATGTCCACAGCATTCTGGCTTAGGATGGCTCTTCTTAACAGGTTTTTTAAACCAGCCATGCTCCTGTGAACTCAACTGGGTGGAATGGAGCTCTCACGCTGTCACTATTAAGAATCCTAATACAGAACCTACAATTTTTTTTGAGTGAAATTTTTTCTACGATTTTATTTGAGCAAGAGAGTGCATGAATGAGAGGAGGAATGGAGAGAGAAAAAGACTCCCCACTAAGCAGGGAGCCCTATGGGGGTGGGAGGGCTCGATCCTAGGACCCTGGGATCATGACCTGAGCCTAAGGCAGACACTCAACCAACTGAGCCACCCAGGTGCCCCTGAGAACTTACAATCTAAGTGGCAAAAACAGGGTCCAGGGAACAAAGTTACATTCCATTCTTCTCTCCTTCTCCACAGATCCGTATTTGTGACTGTTAAGGTCCTAAGAAAACCTGTTCTTGACACACCAGGTACATTCAAGCTACTTGACACAGTATCTCACACTTTGTGGGTACATCTCAGTTCAGACATATCTTGACCACAGCAATTATTTAGAGGGTTGAAATAACGTGGCTCTTCCTCCTCCTCCAATCTGCCATCTTTTGACCATTCATTATAGCATTCTTCCTAAGTGAAAGCAGGGAAGGGACAAGGAGTTTGAAATCCATAGTGTTCTTCCAACAGCTGGTGGAGGAGAGTGTTCACATAAAGGGATAACCTGGATTCAAGGAGTCTGAGAAAGCTGTGCACTCAGGTTCTTCCAATAACCCACAATTGCAGACAAGACACATCAAGGATGAGGGAGCTGATGCACTTATGACTACTGTGTGAGAGAAACAAGTCTACTTTCACCAATGGGAAATGATTATTATGCATATGGCTGTGGTCAAGAATTTTTCTCTTATATTCAAAGAAGAAATAACACCTATTCTCCTGAAGCTGTTTCAAAAAATAGAAACAGAAGGAAAACTTCCACACTCAATCTATGAAGCCAGCATTACTCTAATCCCCAACCCAGACAAAGACCCCATCAAAAAGGAGAACTTCAGACCAATATCTCTAATGAATATGGATGTCAAGATTCTTAACAAGATCCTTGCTAACAGGATCCAACAATACATTAAAAAGACTATCCACCATAACCAGATGGGATTTATCCCAGGGATGCAAGGGTGGTTCAACACTCGCAAATCAATCAACGTGATTGAACAAATCAGTAAGAGAAGAGAAAAGATTGATGCAGAAAAGGCATTTGACAAAATACAACATCTGTTCCTGATTAAAACTCTTCAAAGTATAGGGACAGAGGTAACATTCCTCAACCTCATAAAATCTATCTACGAAAAACCCACAGTATCACTCTCAACGGGGGAAAACTGACAGCCTTCCCTCTGAGATTAGGAACAAGACAAGAATGCCCACTCTCACCACTACTGTTCAACATAGCGTTAGAAGTACTAGCAACAGCAATCAGACAACAGAAAGAAATAAAAGGTATTCAACTTGGCAAAGAAGACGTCAAACTCTCTCTCTTTACAGATGACATGATACTCTATGTGGAAAACCCAAAAGACTCTACCCCCAAACTACTAGAACTCATACAACAATTTGGTAATGTGCAAGATACAAAATTAATGCACAGAAATCGGTTGTGTTCTTATACACTAATAATGAAAATACAGAAAGGGAAATCAGAATCAATTCCGTTTACTATAGCACCAAAATCTGTAAGATACTTAGGAATAAACCTAAGCAAAGAAGTCAAGGATCTGTACTCAAGGAACTACAGAACACTCATGAAAGACATTGAAGAAGACACAAAAAGATGGAAGAGCATTCCATGCTCATGGATTGGAAGAATAAACACTGTTAAAAATGTCTATACTGCCAGAGCAATCTATACTTTCAATGCTATTCCGATCAAAATTCCACCAACATTTTTCAAAGCATTGGAACAAACAATCCTAAAATTTATATGGAACCAAAAACACCCCGAATCGCTAAGGAACTGTTGAAGAAGAAAAACAAAGCTGGGCGCATCACGTTACCTGACTTCAGGCTTTATTACAAAGCTGTGATCACCAAGACAGCATGGTACTGGCACAAAAACAGACACATAGACCAATGGAACAGAGTAGAGAGTCCAGATATGGACCCACAAATCTATGGCCAAATCATCTTCGACAAAGCAGGAAAAAATATCCAGTGGAAAAAAGACAGTTTCTTCAATAAATGGTGCTGGGAAAAATGGACAGCTACGTACAGAAGAATGAAACTAGACCATTCTCTTACACCACACACAAAGGCAAACTCGAAATGGATGAAAGACCTCAACGTGAGGCAGGAATCCATCAAAATCCTGGAAGAGAACACAGGCAGTAACCTCTTTGACATTGGCCACAGCAACTTCTTTCAAGATACGTCTCCAAAGGCGAAGGAGACAAAAGCGAAATGAACTTTTGGGACTTCATCAAAATAAAAAGCTTCTGTACCGCAAAGGAAATAGTCAACAAAACAAAGAGGCAACCCACAGAATGGGAGAGGATATTTGCAAATGACACTACAGACAAAGGGCTGATATCCAAGATCTATAAAGAACTACTCAAACTCAACATCCAAAAAGAAGATGAACACCTCAAAAAATGGGCAGGAGACATGAAGGGGCACTTCTCCATAGAAGATATACAAATGGCTAACAGATACATGAAAAAATGTTCAACGTCACTAGCTATCAGGGAAATTCAAATCAAAACCGCACTGAGATACCACCTTACACCAGTCAGAATGGCCAAAATTAACAAGTCAGGAAACAACAAGTGTTGAAGAGGCTGCGGAGAAAGGGGAACCCTCTTACACTGTTGGTGGGAATGCAAGTTGGTGCAGCCGCTTTGGAAAACAATGTGGAGATTCTTTAAATTTTAAAAATAGAACTCTCCTATGACCCTGCAATTGCACTACTGGGTATTTACCTCAAAGATACAGATGTAGTGAGAAGAAGGGCCATATGTGCCCCAATATTCATTGCAGCAATGGCCACAATCGCCGAACTGTGGAAAGAGCCAAGGTGCTCTTCAACAGATGAATGGATAAAGAAGATGTGGTACATATACACAATGGAATACTATGCCTCCATCAGAAAGGATGAATATCCAACTTTTATAGCAACATGGACTGGATTGGAAGAGATTATGCTGAGTGAAATAAGCCAAGTAGAGAAAGTCAAGTATCACATGGTTTCATTTACTTGTGGTGCATAAAGGGTAATATAGAGGACAGTAGGAGAAGGAAAGGAAATGGGAAGTAGGGTAATTCAGGGAAAGAAATGAAACATGAGAGACTTTGGACTCAGAAAAAAATTGAGGGTCTTGGAGGGAAGGGGGTGGAGGGATGGGAGAGCCTGGTGGTGGGTACTGAGGGCACGTATTGCATGGAGCATTGGGTGTGGGGCATAAGCAATGAATTTTGGAGCACTGAAAAAATAAAATAAATTAAAAAAAAAAAAGCTGTAGTGACAGAATGGTGGGATGGGTAGGATGGGCGAAGGAAAGGGACCAGAAAATGAAGAGCACCCGAGAATCAAAGACAGCTTACAAAAGAAGCACTGGCAAACAGAAAGAACATGTTCCCAGGGTTCAGTGTCATCTCCTCTATGCCAATAAGCTTAGGACAAGAAATATCCTTCACACTGAAAACCAGAAGGTAAGAAAATGTGTAGATGCCTACGGTAGACTGCTAGTATCAAGGGGATAGGATCGCAATACTCTTGGTATGACTATACTATTAAGCCAGATGGAAAGAAATTAAACCCTCATTTTAGTTTATCATAACAGGCGAATGGGTCAAGTTCGAAGGGTAAAACAATCTTCCCGACCATTACTGATCATGCTTTTGGCAACTGAATTTAAAAAGCAGATCTACTGGAGAAAAGAGCTTCTCCCTCTCCTGCCCTAGGCACAGATCCCTAGGAGCGACAGCGGAGAGCAATACCAGAAAGGTAGCTTCAAGTCTGGAGGACAACTGTGGGCTTTAGGGCAAGTGAGTCTTCACTCACAAAGGGCCTTAACAGATACCCACACAGAACAAAGCTAGGAAAAGTAATGAACAAACAAAATTTCTCCAGCTCGAAGCAAGGAAAGGAAGGATAAAAAGGAAGCCAGGTTAGGACCACAAAACAGAGCTGGTTGCTCACAAGTGGGCAGCCCCATTTTCCTACAAGCTCTACAGAAAGTCTGCCTTTGTGAGGTCACTGCAGAGCTCTGACTGACCCAGTCGTAGACAGAGAACAGAGGAACCCCACCATCATACCACCAGCAGCACACCAGGACTCAGTCACATTCAACATAAAAGGACAGTCTCCTCCTCAGAAGTCCTACCTACAGGCACAAGGTTGAAAATACCTGACCTTATTATGTCTGAACAACAACAAAAATGTGTAGGAAAAGAGGGCATTAGGAATCAGGAGAAACATTTGGTTAAATAGAAAAATCCAGTATTTCAAAAAGATATGGATTAGAATCCTTATGTGAGTTTGGGGAAGTTCATCTCCATCAGTCATACAGTTTTTCCCATAAAATGGGGAGAATGCTACCTATTGTAACTTACATGCAATGTAAGGGTCACCTGCCCTTGTTACTTTCATAAGATTGCTTCAAATGCCCAATTCCACGGCCTGGGGAAGCAGTTTTCTGGAGATGTGAACAAATTCTTAAGAATTTACTCTCAGGTGCCTGGGTGGCTCAGTGGGTTAAGGCCTCTGCCTTCGGCTCAGGTCATGATCTCAAGGTCCTGGGATCAAGACTCGCATCGGGCTCTCTGCTCAGCGGGGAGCCTGCTTCCTCCTCTTTCTCTGCCTGCCTCTCTGCCTACTTATGATCTCACTCTGTGAAATACATAAATAAAATCTTTAAAAAAAAGAAAAAAAAAAAAGAATTTACTCTCTCACAAGCTCTTCAAACTCTGGTTTCCTGTGCTCTCAGGTTCTTTCTCTGCTTTGCATGAAGTAATTCCAGGCCCAAAACTCTTGTCCCTTCATCAGTTTCCCCAAATAGAGCTCTTAAATTAAGGAATCCAGAATTTATTGACACCGAATATTGGCAGTTATGAGCTGGGAACACACTGTTGAACACTGTGCCTTTATATAAATTCATTCACTTCCTCTCTTATCTTTTCTACTCACCTCTTCCTTTCCTGAAGTAGCTCCAGTTTTTTTACTTCTATGAAGTCAGTAGATTCCCTCTTCTCTGAACCCTAACTGGCCAAACCAAGCCCAGAGACAGAGGCTCAGCCTCTACCTTAAGCAGTTACCAAAATATTTTCCCAATTAAAAAAAAAAAAAAAGATTTTTCTCAGAAAATTCTGGCACCAACTGTTAAAGGTCTACTGTCTTCTCCACTTGCTCACATGACTGCAAGATTGCTATGTGGGATATCAGAGACAAAGAATATAATAGTTCAGCATATGCTATTATATACAGGATATGCTAGCACAATGACGTGAACATAGGAGACACCAGTGGCTGCCTTTACATTCGTGATCACGCCAGATTTAGTCCCTGAAGAGAGCACACCTTCACCAGCCAGAAAGACCTAGTCTCTTTCAAAGGGAGGACCTCTGCCTTTGGCTGAGGTAATCGACATCATATAATCAAAAACTAAGAAGGCCTCTATCTTTCTTCAAAAACATGATAATCATGATAGACAACAGCTGGCTGACTTCCCACAGTGAAGTCTCTGCATTCTTCCAAACCCAGTCACAATATGCAGTCAGGCAGAAAACAGCAGAGGTACAAATGTGTTTTGTGTTTTGAGGGGGGGATGGAGCTTTTGCCCTGTTAAGAACTGCCATACAGGAGAAAAGCTCTTGAGTGTAACACAAAACACATATAGATTATATGAAGATTAATACAGACTAATGAAGCTTGCCTTCCTCTGAAAATTCTCAATGGCTGGCCTGTGTGTTCCTGCCAAGAGAACTGGTCCAGGAGACTGGATGCTCTGGGGCTCAGCTGGTCACAACTACCTTGGGACAACAGCACAGCAAGCCCAGGCATCTCACTAGGACTCTCAGACTCTCAAGAAGTAACTTACACCCATGATAGGCACTGAAGGGGATCAGACTAAAAATTGTAGGGTTTCCTAAACATTGAAGAGTCATTTCCCCCTCTACATTGCCAGGAACCTGGGAGAGAAGTTCTGTGCACATATTCACATAAACACATGGAAGGCAGCTCAGACAAGCCTGCAATAATGCACACACTACTCTCATACACGCAAACCCACAGGATTAGAATTGCCAGCTGCCACTCCTTAAAGAGTAAATAAACAGGGGCACCTGGGTGGCTTAGTTGGTTGTTGAGCGACTGCCTTCAGCTCAGGTCATGATCCCCGGAGACCCGGGATCGAGTCCCACATCGGGCTCCCTGCTCGGCAGGAAGCCTGCTTCTCCCTCTCTCACTCCCCCTGCTTGTGTTCCCTCCCTGGCTGTGTTTCTCTCTGTCAAATAAATAAAATCTTTAAAAAAAAATAAAAATAAAAAAATAATAAAAATTTTAAAAAAAAGAGTAAATAAACAGGAACCTGAACACAACCAAGTGAATGAATGTTGGTCCTAGACCCTCTGTCCATCCCAGGAAACTTCTAATACTAGCCCAAGCTTAAATGGAATTCTAGATTATAATTCATAAAAGTGCAAGGATGTAGTCGATTTCAGAAAGATTGAATCCAGGGGCAGCAGCATGGTGTTCTGAGACTTGTGTAAAGAGGCTCAAACCCTTAGGCCTAGAACAAGAATTATGGGTCACTGAAAAGACGAAGACATGACACGAAAATGTTTGATTCCAGGGGCATCTGGGTGGCTCAGTCATTTAAGCATCAGACTCTTGATTTTGGCTTAGGCCGTGATCTCAAGGTTGTGGGTTCAAGCCCCACATTGGTCTCTGTGCTCAGCTCAGGGTCTGTTTGTCCCTCTCCTGCTCCTCCCTCCACTTTCATGTGCACTCTCTCTCTCTCAAATAAATACAAAATATCTTTTTAAAAAGTGTTTTACTCCAAGCTTACTCAAGACCCCAAAGAACTTCAATGAAGTGGAACCAAAAGCTTGAAGGTTCCAGCCTACAGTTTTCTTAACAAAAAGACCTACAAATTAACCATTTTCCTGCTTGGGCAGGCCTATGCTGAGTTTACTTTCCTGTGCTCAGAGTGCTGCTCTGATCTCACCAACAATAATCACAAAGGTCCACCAGGAAAGAAACCCGCTATATAAGGATACCAACAAAAGCCTACATACAGTTCTTAATCTAGATTATAAATCTATTGTCCTAATTAAATATCTGCCCTTAAATGCAGAGCTGACAGCAGAGCACTCACCTTCCTCAAAGCTGGCTTTCTTCCGCCTCACTAGAACACGGAAGTTTTCAGCGGGATTCACACTTCCAACCTAGAATACACGCACAGAATAAACCCGCAGATCACTTCTCTTTTTGGCAGCACCCCCTGGCAAAACAAGATGGCTTAATAGTAAGTGTGCTCTTATTACTCACTAACTATCCTTCCTACTGAATTTGGCTAGTAAGAGACAATTTTTAAGATTCACTGATTCAGGGGCGCCTGGGTGGCTCCGTTGGTTAAGCAACTGCCTTCGGCTCAGGTCATGATCCTGGAGACCTGGGATTGAGTCCCCCATCGGGCTCCCTGCTTGGCAGGGAGCCTGCTTCTCCCTCTCTCGCTCCCCCTGCTTGTGTTCCCTCTCTGGCTGTGTTTCTCTCTGTCAAATAAATAAAAATCTTTAAAAAAAAAGATTCACTGATTCAAAATAATGCCACTTAACAGTTCCAAAACCTTCTCATTAAATAAAGAAAATCTCAAGTGTCAAAGGATACTTGGTTTGGGAAATCTTAAAATCATGAAGCCTGTTCAGAAGTTACACATTAGAAAAGAAAGAGGAGTCACGCTCTTAAATTTTACGTATTTGGATACTAAGCCTCAATCATTTTAACTAAACAGAGAGCTGCAAAGTAAAGCCAACCAAAAAATCTCTACCAAAAAGTGCTTCTACAGAGCTATTCCATGCACTGCATATTACACCGTGCTCTACACACATGTGTCACAGAGAGACTTCTGTAGGTAATTCCCTGACAATAAAGGAAGAAGTGTGGGAAGGATGTGCTTGGTTCATATATTAGAAGCACCAGAGAAAGTAAATTAACAAAGTACTAAAAAAAATTGATGCAATACCCTCGCCTCCCCCCACCCAGTCCCAACCTTCCAGGAAGGTGGGGAGCACCCAGGGGAAGTTCTGCTTACACTGGTGACACCGCCTTCAGCCAAGCTGGAGATGCTAAAGCAGGCCTCCCCTTCCTCAGTCTTAAGTTTTTTAGAAGTGGATCCCTCTTCATGGCTAGAGAAGAAAAAAATGGATATTTTTCTCTTAAAACAGAATAAACAATACAAAAATCAAACTTGGTTGACCTGTGAAGTATACATTTATTTTTCAAGTGTCAAAAATAAATAGCCATGCTTAATCCTTGTTGACGAAGAGCCTGTGCCCTTCTCGCAGCCCCAGAGTTCCTGAAGGCCTGTGGGAACAGCCCCGGCTCCACCTCACGGCGCCAGTGAAGTCATAATCAGCAGCCGCATCACACAGCCCCCTCCAAAGATGAAATTGCAAGCAAAAGTAGAAGAAACCTGGCACTTCAAGAAGAGATCCATTTACCCTTCAGATACCGTTTGCTAGCTTCTGTCCCAGAACTGACACCCATTAGATTTCCATGGACATGGATGACCTCTGGGTCTCATACCCCAACTTCTCCACCATGCACGCAACAGCTTTACAAGCGTCTACTCAGAGCTGTCAAAACTTACTAGACAATCCTTAATTAAATATGCAAGACCTTGTTCTTAGAGTAGTCCTATAAAAAACGACTTTCAAAAAAAGCCTTTTAATTTGTTCTTTTATAAACCTAATTCTGCTTTGGGCAATATGCTAACAGTCCAACAGCATCTGTGTGGTAAGGGAAAGATGATTCCAAGGAACTGTATCAAGCATCTTGTTTCAAGTAACATGCTGGCTTCAGCAGCCTGCCGTAAAGTCAAGAGGAGGACAAAGTCATTGCAAAGGAGAAGAAAATCAAATCCGAAGACTCTGCCCATAATCTCCCTTAAGCTGCTGAACATAGAGATACGAGAATTTTTCTCCCAGACAAATAATCAATCTGGGGCAAAAGCAGCTGTCAAGAAATGGCTGCATGAGAAGGAAAGTTAGTAACCAAGATCTAGTAATTTCTAAATGTGGTGTGTTTTGTTCAAAAGCCCACCCTTCAGAGAATCAGCCTTGAAGAAGAGGTTATCTTAAAAACAAAGAGAAATGAAGCACAGGCTGGCTTATTCAATATTTCAATAAAGAATCTCTTACTGTGAGATAAAAGGACTGAAATAATTATTACAGCCTCACAAACATGAATTAAAGCTTTTATTACTTGACATCTTACCATTTACCACTTGCCTTTTTCCCTTTGAGAAGTAAAGGCAGAAAGATGGAGACCAGGAAACAGGAAAAGGGGTGAGTAATTCAGAGCTCTTCAAATAGAATAAGAAATAACCACACAAAGCCTTGATGGCAAAAATGGAGGAAAAATGTACAAGCCCAAGGGAGCATGAAATTCCATCAGAACTGGAGTCCTTTAAAAAAGTCACAGACATCTCAGTGAACCTTTGCCAGTTCTACCCAAGAGACAGACAAGATAGTACTCCCGGATTCAAGTCTCACTTTTTCTACTGACTAACCCTGGACTCTTTACACCTTCTTAAAAGTACTGATTGGTATTTTAATTTTTGTATATCTAGAGTTTAAAGTCTAGTAAATGACTCCCCATGCTGGTCTTTAGTTTGCTCCTCAGAAAAACACTATGCTGAAAAGCACCAAGAGTATATCACTACTCATCTAAAGTCTTCCAAAAATACAAATCACCTCATATAGTGCTGTTAAGAAGCATTAAACATATAAAGCGCTATGCTAAGTTCTGTGAGAACACAAGGTTGAATTGCATGAAGAATTTCTTACACCCTCCAAAATATGGTTCTAGGGAAGGAAGGACAAAGAGACATATATATATATATATATATATATATATATATATATATATATATATATCAATCCTCCAGGACTGGGCAGGTAAAGGCAATAAGCAGAAAGTAGTGAAAGTCTGAGTAAGGTTGATGTTCTCAAGACTGAACCATTTAACAGCATTATTAAGAATTTAATATAAATTAAATGAATACTGTCTCTCTCTAGTGGGAAAGGACAATGACTCTCATCCCAAAATTACCTGAAGAAGCTGAGCTCTGGATAGCAATTATCCATCCAAGACCCTAGCAGACACACAAATGTCAGTAGCTGCTGCATTGGATGTCAGAACCATGGATAATTTACTGTTCTTATTTTCTCATTGTCTTTTATAAATATGTATACATTTTGTAATTCATCTATTTGGCCATTTACCTAACACTTACTACGTGCTGGCCACTACATTAAGCTCTAGACTGTGAATGTACAAAAAGTAATACACAACCAACACTTTCAGGAAAAATCAGCCAAATAAAAGAGATAAATATATAAACAAGGAATTAACAAACTACTGTGGTAAGCAGCATGTCCCTCTAAGAGGATAGCCAGTAGCTGTACTGGGCTGGGGCATGAGAGGCAGGCTGGGAAGCAGTGAGAAAGGAGGATGGAAAATATAGTAGTCCCCCCTTATCCATGGTTTTGCTTTACAGTTTCAGTTACCCGTGGTCAACTGCAGTCTGAAAACAGATGATCCTCCTTATGACTTATGGTCAGAAGGTCAATAGTGGCCTCACACTACATCACAATGTCTACGTCATTCACCTCACTTTATCTCATCATGTAGGCATTTTATCACCTCACATCATCAAAAGAAAGATGAGTGGAGTACAAGACACTTTGAGAAAGGGATCACATTCACAGAACCTTTATTACAGTATATTATTATAACTGTTCTCTTTGATTATTACTGTTGTTAATCTCTTACTGTGCCTAAGTTATAACTTAAACTTTATCATAGTTTTGTAATGTGTATACAGGAAAAAAAGGATAGGATACTATCCATGGTATCAGGCATCCGCTGGGGGTCTTGAAACATATCCCTCCATGGATAAGGGAACACCACTGTATCTAAATCATGAACACAGAAACTGCAAGGAAAGAAAGTGGATCTCTACAGAGCTAGATTATGAATAAGTACTTCTTTTCTTTCTGCTTATCTAGGTTTTCTCATTTGTGTAATGGAGTTTGATCTTAAGCCAATGCTAATGGAAAGCCACTAAAGCAAAGGTTTTTAATCAGAGGCCCAAGGATAGTGACAAGGAATTGTGAACTATCTGAAATTATATGCAAAATTTAGTACGTTAGGTCATTTTCCTGGGGACAGGGTTCACAGTTGTTTGGTTTTTTATTAACATATAATGTATTATTTGTTTCAGGGGTACAGGTCTGTGATTCACCATTCTTACATAATACACAGCACTCACCACAACACATACCCTCCCCAGTGTCCATCACCCAGCCACCCCATCCCTTCCACTGCCCCCTCCACTCCAGCAGAAGGTTCACAGTTTTTTACCAGATTATTGAAAGGATTGATCATACGCACACACACACACAAAGATTAAGGATCACTGCGTTGATGTGATCAGATTTGTTTAAAAAATAAACAATCACTCAGGTAGCAAATGCACGATGGACTGGAAACAGTTAAGGCCTGAAAGGGAAATCAGTTAAGAGTTTATCTCAGTAAAGCAGACTAAACTGAGGCCTACCCTACAGAACAGCAATGGCACTGGGAGATGCTAGTAAGAGCTAACTTTTTTTTTTCTTAACATTAACCACAGGCTGGGCGCCTGGGTGGCTCAGCGGGTTAAAGCCTCTGCCTTCGGCTCAGGTCATGATCTCAGGGTCCTGGGATGGAGGCCCACGTCGGGCTCTCTCCTCGGCGAGGAGCCTGCTTCCTCCTCTCTCTCTGCCTGCCTCTCTGCCTACTTGTGATCTCTCTCTGTCAAATAAATAAATAAAATCTTAAAAAAACAAACAAACATTAACCACAGGCTAATCACTACACCAAACATATTTAAAATACCTCAGCTATGGGGGCGCCTGGGTGGCTCAGTCATTAAATGTCTGCCTTCAGCTCAGGTCATGATCCCAGAGTCCCAGGATCGAGCCCCACATTGGCTTCCTGCTCGGTGGGAAGCCTGCTTCTCCCTCTCTCACTCCCCTTGCTCATGTTCCCTCTCTAGCTGTGTTTCTCTCTGTCAAATAAATAAAATCTTTAAAATAAAATAAAATAAAATAAAAAATAAAATAAAATAAAATAAAATAAAATAAAATAAAATATAAAATAAAATAAAAAATAAAATAAAATAAAATAAAATAAAATAAAATAAAATAAAATAAAATAAAATAAAATACCTCAGCTAAACTTCACAACAAACTTACAAGTTAGCTATCACTAACCTTTTACAAATGGACAAACCAAGGTTCAAAAGGGCCTGACCTTGTCTAAAGCACACAGTTAGTAAGGGGGCCACAATGAATTCTGTACTCTAAGCTACTCTCCTCTAGGGCCTCTGAAAGGTTCGTATTCGTTACCTCAAATAGTACAGAGCAACTAGCCAATTTTAACCACCACTGAAGGAAAATGCTTCAATTTGAATCCAACTCTATCTGACTGCAAAATCAATGCTATTAGCCACTATACTAATCTGAAGCAAAGGAGGCGGTTTGAGGTAAAGCTAACACAACTTGGTAAACCAATTAGACACAAAAAGTAAAGGAAAGGTACTGACTCCTTGGAAATTAAGTGTCATTCACTGAAACACAGAATAACAGCATGATGAGGGTTTGAAGGGAGCATGGAAGGAGACAGAAGATGATGAAGTCATTTCTGGACACACTGAACTTGAGGGATCTGTAGATACTTCAGATGTCCAGGACCCAGGAAGGAAGTATAATACAGATATTTAGTAGCTTTTGAAAACTTGTATGTGAAATAATAAAAGGTCTTGGGACATGCATTGCTAAGGCAACAGGGCATAACGGTTGGGAAGGCAAGCTCTGGAGGCAGACTATGTGTAAACCCTTTCTCCCAACACTTAACCTACTGTGATCTTAGACAAGTGTCTTATCTTCTTGAAGCCTCAGTGTCCTCAGCTTTAAGAGGGAGTTAATAAAAGAATCTTCTCTGCAAGAAGACCAAGATGGTCCACACAGGTTTACAACGCACACACCTATGTCCAATACATGTCAACTCTTTCTGAGAAGTCCTACAGGACAGAACATCAACATTTAAGAGACAGTGTGTGTGTGGGGGGGGGGAGTGGAGAGGTGGGGAGTAGACTTCAGACACATCTGAGAGGAAACTGAAATGGTTTAGAAAGAAAAATCTGGAGAAGCTAAAGTTAAGGAAGAGACAGGAGTCCCAAAGGGGGAAATAATTGACAATGTCAAGTGCTACAAGGAGATCAGGAAAGGATGCCTAGATGAAGCACACTTCGCAGTTAGTGTCTTACAGAAGACAGGATGCAGAAAAATGGTGGGGGCTGGGAAAAGCAATGTGGACTTTTCTTCCAATAAGCCTACCTTATGGAAGGAAAGAAGATGGTAATAGGGAGCAGTCTGAGGGAGAAAACTGAGGGCATGATTGCATTTTGATTTAGAGGAAAGAAACACAATCCTAATGTGTAGAGGCAAAGGAACTGGTCAGAGGAAGAAGATGAAAATACAGAAAGAGGGAGGAAATCCTTAGTGGACTAAGGCATCAGATGAGACAGAAGATGGTATCCCAGGATATAGGTGAAAGGATGGATTTTGGACAAGATGAGGTACCCCTTCCATGGACATCTGAGACCTGAAAGAAGTGGGGGCATGTGGGTGGCTCAGTCAGTTAAGTGTGTGCCTTCGGCTCAGGTTATGATGTCAGGATCCTGGGATCGAGCCTTGCATTTGGCTCCCTGCTCAGTGGGAAGTCTGCTTCTCCCTCTACCTCTGTCCCTTCCCCCTACTTGTACATATGCTCACTCTCCCTAATAAATAAGAAATAAGAAATAAGGGAAGGCAGATGCAGCACAGGTATATTTTTAGAAGAAAGGGGCTACAGAACTGACGCATCCCCACCTACGGGTCTCTATCTTCCTTATGACACTGTTATCACCATCAGAGTCACCTCAAATATGCCAGGAACATGACAAAGATTTTGTAAATTGTTTCCTCACCAACACTGTATGCTTACAATGTGTTAGGCACCGTATTGGGTTCTAGACACCCAACAGTCAACAGCATGTATTACTCAATTAACCCTCACGACAACTCCATGAGAGCTATTCCCAGTATCCATATTGACCAGGTGGAAACTGAGGCTCAAGGTGGATAAGTGGCTTGCAACTACGGTCACACTACAGAGTGAGGGGACCAACTCACATTGTCTGACTCTGGAGTCTGAGGTCCACACCAGTAACCAAGTTAGGGTGGTCACTGAGCCTATGTGGGGAGGATCTTAGGGGACTTAAAAAAAGTTTAGATTACATCTGGACAGAGACAAAAGGAAATCAAGATCACATATGAGTTAGCTGCACAAACAGGATTAGATCTCCAATGTCCTAATTCCTGAGCTGAAGTTGCCTGTCCAAGAGACAACATTATCATTTCAAGGGTGTGCAGCAACACTGAGGGAAGTAATGCTTTTATATGGTAGGGGTAAAAGTACATTTTTGGACTAAATTGTCAGATGGTGCTCTTAGCTTCCTGAAATGAAGAAATCACTCCTAATCAGGATTCAATAGGTCCAGCATGAATACTAGATCTTCTCAAATATTCGATGTTTTATTAGATAATGATACTATTACTGATTTGGGTTCTAACTCCTGCCTTCCTTTCAAATAGTTCAAACTGCCTCAGTATCTGTGATTTCAATGTTAAAATATCTCAAGATGAGGTTGTTTTTATAAGGAGAAACTCACGTAAAGGTAAATTAACCAAAATCAAATCGAGAGTGGCAAAGCTGGAATAAAAACTGGTGATTCCCAGCTCAGGACTCTGTCTCGGGAAGAAAGGAACTCAGAAGTTGGACATTTGCCCACTCCCCAATCTTAGCCCCTCACCTCTACAATGGAACTATTGTACCGTGAATATGGAGGTGCTGAAGACACAAAACTATAGCCATTGTTAGTAATTCTTCTCCAGTAGGGAGACCACCTCTAAAGCTGACTGAAGCCTCATCATTAAAACTGTGGAGTTTAAGAACCTTGCAGAAGGTTCTTCTTAAATACAGGAATTACTCAATAAATATTTGTTAAATGAGTCATTTCTGCAGTTCTTAAAAACCTGGAAGATTCCTGAGAAAAAAGACTTGAGAATAGGCGTGTGAGTAGGTGTGTGTGAGCGAGATTATTCCGAGACCCCACGCCAATAACTTGGCTATGTGGCAGACCACTCCCGGGCAGAGCTCAAGCAGCCCGTATGCTCTGGCCTCCTCAAAGACTGAGCAGGAAGAACAGAGCTGAAGGTGGATGAATCACTGCAGGGATCAAATCACAGAACACCCGTCTTCCTGGCCTTCATGGTGTGTTTTTTAACCAGCTAATTTACATTTTAATGAACGGGAGGAGGGAACACGGCCCATTGCTTTCCCACACCATGAGAAGGTAATCAAGATCATGAACTGGAGCTTTTAATATACAGAGAGGAGAGCCATATGACTGCAGCGAGACCACAGCAAACCTGTCTCGGGAAGAAAGGAACTCAGAAGTGTACAGACAGAACTGTTCTAAAATCCTAATCCAGAGGGATATAGTAGATGAGGATAGCAGAAGTAAGGTGGAATTTTAGTGACAGTCTTCCTAGGTAGAAGAAAAAGAAACACACACCTCTCCAGGATGTGCTAGGAACACACAAGATACAATATACCAATGTCATGATTTTTTCTTTTCAATTCTGACAAAGCCTGGGGTATTAACCTTTTCTAAAGAGTCACAGAAGACACAAAGCTTTCTATTCAACTTGGAAAAGAATTCAATAACTTAATAATTTATAGAACCCTGTGATGGTTTCTGCAAATTATTCTGTACTCTTCCAATGGGGTACTAACAAATAATATGCTTTAGTTTGCCAATAAAGATACAGGTATGGGAAGGCAATAAAGAAAAAAAGTTATGATCTAAAACTGAATCTTAGAATGTAATCTAAAGAAATGACTAGATCGGGGTGCTTGGGTGGCTCAGTGGTTAAGGATCTGCCTTCAGCTCAGGTCATAATCCCGGATTGGGCTCCCTGCTTGGTGGGAAGCCTGCTTCTCCCTCCCCCACTCTCCCTGCTTGTGTTCCCTCTCTAGCTGTGTTTCTGTCAAATAAATAAATAAAATCTTAAAAAAAAAATAAATGAATAGATCATTTTTATTTGGGGAGAAAAGTTACCAATAATTGAACCTACACCTGGTAAAAATCAATGTTATACACCTAAATGGTTCTGGATCATCAACAATAACTTCTTATGGTTTCTGTTTTGCTTTGAATGGAAACTGACACAGACTGTGAACAGAATCTGATGAGAGGAACAACTTATTTAGCTACCTGAAAGCTTGATTTGGTTTAAGCCTGATCATAGGAAAAGCATTCTGCAGTCCTTCAAGTACAAATCCCTCACTCCCAGTATACCCAAGTACATCACTGATAGTATGAGCACAGCTAAAGACCAGGTTTTCATCCTGCCTGCCACTTTTCCTCCAAAAATCTCACTGCTATTCTCTGATGCCAGCGTCCCAACAGAAAACCTTATAACTTTGACTCCCATCCTCTCATTCCCAGCACCCTACTCTAAAAACAGTGAAAGTTAGTCTTAGATGTTCAGAAACTATTCAGCCTGCCCATTAAACATAAATCACCAAGACTGTGATGTTGATCAAAACATAAATAACCCAAAAGATAGCTCTAAATTCCAGATAGGAGAAAGAAAGAAAGAAAGAAAGAAAGAAAGAAAGAAAGAAAGAAAGAAAGAAAGAAAGAAAGAAAAGAAAGAAAGAAGGAAAGAAGAAGGAAAGAAGGAAAGAAAGAAAGAAAGAAAGAAAGAAAGAAAGAAAGAAAGAAAGAAGAAAAAAAAAGGAGAAATAAATTCTAGGTGAATTTGTAAAGATAAAAGATCTACAGTGAACAGATAGGAGATATGACTATTTTCAATGCAAGGGTCAAAAATCAAAAGGTTTCTTCCTGCAACCACAGACCCATATGCAACCCTTAATTCTAGAACTCCTCTAAGACGGCCTAGTCCTACGTATTCCAATGTCAAGTGCAACTACATCAAGTACTTACTTGTCTTGGAAAATGTTCTGAGCAGTCACCTGATCCTTCTTCTTGATGGCTTCAATCAGTGGGAAAACGGTCTTTATTTTAGTGAGTGGAATCTGACATTTAGCTGTCACCTCAGTGGGGGGGTCCAGCATATTCAAAATATGCTGCTGAATTGGGGGCAGAGGCTCCTGGGGATGTAAAGCTCTGTGTAGCAGACACTGTGGAAAAGGAAGAAGGGTTTTAAAATGCAGATGTAGACATCATACACAACTTCACTTGATTTTTTTGATCAGAACTCCTGCATGTTTAGTTTTCAAGGGCTATAGGATTCCTGCCACATGTAACAGGGAACAAAGATGTGCCTTGGAAGCACCCGGGTTAGCAGGACACCAGTGACATCTACAAGCAACTGTAAACCAGCTCTGAGCCTAGCAGCACCTTCAGAGAGGAGGCTCATCTTACAGAAAGAGGCTGCTGCTTCTACAACCTGGACAATATGCAAGCCTCCCTAAGACACAACATTCCTGAAGCATCTAATCCTTTAAGCTCCCCTCAGGAGACTGTTTTCTTCCTTGTGTAATCTTAGACCACAGTGTGTGGCGGGTGGAACGGGGCTAAGGAGGAGCTGCCAATCTCAGTGAGTCCCAGGAAGAAGTGTGTGGAGAGACAGAGTACTGGTCTGTTCCAAACCATCCAGAGTGCTGAGTCTGGGCTCTTCTCCATCAGTCAATCCACTTCTGTCCATGTGCTCTCCCAGCACTCTTGTCTGGGGACTATCCCGTCTCATGGGAGCCACAATCACCTTCTAACAGGTCTCCCTGAATGCACTTCCCTGTTCCGTGGAACCGAAGCTATCTTACACAGAGCCCTTCCCACACCTGAAGAAGTCACCCACACCACAGTGCCTCCCTGATCTGTCACCCTCCTCCTTCACTCTCATACCCCAACTGGACTGGGTTCTTCCTGCTTCACCTTCATGCCAGCATGGCCCAGGCTTTGGGGCCTGTGTTTATTGCTCTCTCTGCCTCATAGGCAGAGATCTCCTAGACCTCCATGGATTTGGTACCTTTTCATCCTTCTATTCTCTGCTGAAATATCACCTCCTCAGAGAGGTCTAACCTGACACTCTGTGAAGGAGCCCCTCTATTCCCATCCTGCCGCCCAGCTATTTCCTTTCACTCGTTTTATAGTTTGTAAAGCATCTGTCATTATCTAAAAATTATCTTATCAGTCTTATAGTTCACTTATTATTCAACGTCCCCTGTTAAAAGGAGAGATCTTGCTTGTCTCGTTTACTGCTGAATGCCAGGGACCAAAAACAGTGTCTGGCACATAATAAGCAGGTAACGGGTACTGGCTGAAGGAATAAAGGACTCTTGCCTAGGACTCTATCTGCCGACACAAGTGTCAGGAAGTGGCACCAAGAACAAAGCTGGGATCAAGTCCAGGGCTGGTTCTGCCCGGCTCCTGTCACTGGAAACCTGGACAAGCTGCTTATATTTGGTCACCGGTACTGCTTTCCAGTTACGAATGCCGGTATCTGCCCAGAAAAGCAGACACTCTCAGAGGAATATAGGAAGGTAATAGGAGTACAGGGAGGTAAACAAAATGAATTGACCTTTCAATTCATTGACCTATCAATTCACTGACCTTTTCTTTCCTTTGCTAGAGAATCATTCCAAAATTCGGTTTCGGAGACTTAGACATTGGTCATTTTAAAGGAAAAACAACAACAATCAGGGAGCTAAAAAGTTCTTATAATTCAAAATACTGTTTCATATCACAAGGTATATGATTTATATCACCCCACAGACTATCTTCCTAACCTGCAGAAAATGTAAGCTGAAGTCTCCATTCTAAAAAAACAAAAAACTGCAGTTTAAATAGTAAATATTACCAAAGTTGACATCCTCTAGAATTTTCATGAGCTGCCTCATCTCAATATACCAAACCACACTCTTCCTTCTCCATAGTATATTCATTTGTCTCAGAGTCTGATTCCTATTTTCCTCTTTCCTAATTACTCGGCATTCCCTTGAGCATCAATAACATCAGCTCGTTTAATGTGAAGCAAAAGGAGAAACCAAAGTGATCCCAAATTCTGTGAATCTACCCCCAACCTTCTTGTGCATAATTCTTAACTCACAGCGCTCTCCCTCAGGTCATTAAATTACCTACAAAGTTAGAAAGCCTTCAAGACGTTAAGCAGTAATCCAACGCAACACAGCAAACGACTCTGGAAGATTCTGTGATATTCAATTGACATTTCTGGGAGAAGAACTAGGACAAACAATGAAAAAATATCCTACTCCAGCTCCCCAGTGAAAAATACTCCAGATCTTCAGTATGAATTCTAGGCAATTCTCTCAAACAGTGTCATCACCCTACAAGAGATGTTCTAAAGCATCAATCACTCATATTTTTTTCAAAGGTTATGTTTTAGATAAAACTAAGCAGGATACTTATCAAATTCATTCAATCAAAAAATCTCAATTCATTTAAAGAATGGAGGTTACAAGAAAGGAACACTTTTTAATAGCAGAAGAGCTGAGTTTACAATCTTAAACTTTTCTTTCTTTTTTTTTTTTTTTAAGGACTTTATTTATTTCTTTGACAGACAGAGAGCAGGAGAGGGGAGAAGCTCAGAGGGAGAAGCAGACTCCCCGCAGAGCTGGGAGCAGGGTGTGGGACTTGATCCCGGGACTCCAGGATCATGACCTGAGCTGAAGGCAGTTGCTCAACCAAATGAGCCACCTAGGTGCCCAAACTTACTTCTCTTTTAAGAACTATTTTTCTTTGATGTGATTTTTACAATTTGAAAAACACTAGAAAAAAATCCACAGGTCACATGGCTATTCTTTCATTTTACTGACACTGTATCAATGATTTAAGAGGCAGGTGTTAGAGTATACTTCCCCAAATATGTATCTTTCCAAAATTAGAATTAACCTGTTGTCAACAAATGTTAACCTCTCCATTCTTCTGCCCTCTACTCCCAGCTCATTTTCTCTCAGACGAAATGTTTCATTTATAAAGGGAATGTTCCTAGTGGACCCCACATCCTCGTTAGTTTCCCGTGTCCCCTCTCTCCCTTAGCAGCGCTTTCTCCCCCAGCGCTGGACTATTCCACTGCTGGTCGCTGTCCCACTATTCCACTGCCCCTGGGCCCTCAGAGTCAGCAAAGTTCCCTCTGCCATGCTCAACCTCACTCACCAGTGTGCAGCATCTGACCTGTGGTTCTTTCCTTTTGGACACACTTCACTCCCTGTGTTTTCCAAGGCACCAGCTTCTCCTAGTTCTTTCAAACTCTCTGACCTTTTGTGGGTGGGGATGGTGGTGGTGACAGGAACATTTCATTTTGTCTTTTAACACCCCTTTTTTTTCTGTCTATCCCTAACTATTCACTCCTACACTGGTGTTCAGGACTCTGTTCTCTTTTCTTCTCACACAACATACTATCCTCAGGGGATCTCATCCACTTCTACTGCTTTGCAAATGAGGACCCTCAAGTCCTGAATTCTCTCTTGGGCTCTGTAACGCTACTTCCAGCTTCCCACTGGGTGTCTATACTGGGATGGCCAACAGCTCAAATTTAACACCGGCAAAAATACACAAATGCCTTTTCTGTCTATTCATTCTGTATTCCCCATCCTCATTGACAGTGACGCCATCCTTCCACACATCCAAGCTAAGATTGTGTTTTCTCCAATTCCGAGTCTCCTCAACTACATTCAGTCCCTTAGGTCCTGTTTGCTCTGCCTTTATATTTTCTCTCTCCATTCTCCCTGTCATTGCTTTAACTCAGGCCTTCATAGGGACCACTGCACCTTTTCTAACTGATCTCCACTCCATCTCCACGCCACCATCAGAGCTCATTTCTACAAATCTGTCACCCACCTGCTGACAGAACCCTGCAGGGACTTCCCACTGCCTACAGACCTAACATCCAAGAGACTGGCTCCTTCCTGCCACCTTTCCCATCATCTCCTCACACAGCCTATACTGCAGCCAAGTGCAACTATCTGGGGGTCCCCAAATCCAGCGCCATCCTCCACGTTCCCATGCTTCTGCACATGCTACTACTTCTGCCTGCTGTGTCCCGGTCACATCACACATTCCCTTTCTTCCTCAGTGAAGCCTTCCTTCAGGTACCCACTTGTGAGAATCTTCTTCCCACAGTGTTTTGTACCCATCACTGTTGTATCTATTGGTTTTGCATCTCCACTCCGCTCACTCCTCGGGGCTGGGGGCAGGGGTCCGGGGGCGCGGATTCCTTCCAAGCAGTAAGCTTATTCTATATTTAGCTCATGGTGCAATGTTAGTACTCAATAAATATTTGTTTTTTAAAAAAAAGTGAATTCAGGTGCCTGGGTGGCTCAGTGGGTTAAGCCTCTGCCTTTGGCTCAGGTCATGATCTCAGGGTCCTGGGATCGAGGCCCGCATAGGGCTCTCTGCTCAGAAGGGAGCCTGCTTCCTCCTCCTCTCTCTGCCTGCCTTTCTGCCTACCTGTGATCTCTCTCTCTGTCAAATAAATAAATAAAATCTTAAAAAAAAAAAAAGGTGAATTCAACTTATAAATGCCACAGCAGTAATACTTTCTTTACAGATAAACCATATTAAAAACTCTACCCCACAAAGAAAGCAAGGCTGGTAAGTTGTAAAAATCAAAATCACCAGTGCCTGCAGCTTTGAAAGGTAACAAATACCTATGTTTGTGGCCTGTTATCTGTCCATCAACCCCAATAAACACGTATTGAGGCAGACAGAACCCACCCTAGATAAATCTGCCAAGTATCAGGCGTGTCTGCTTTTCACCACAGTGACCAGATATTTTTGCAAGCTTTCCACACCAACTGGTCTGCTCCTCCCTTCCCTACAAATGACAAAGAGCTTCAGGTCTTGAAGTCCACCTATCAAAAACACCAGAGAAGTTTATACAAGTATCATACACTTGACTATACTAGAATGCTGGAGAAGTCACTGAGTCAGCCTTTTACATGTTAAACTTTATATTCTCATTTTAGAAGAAAAGATTTGTTTTCACTACTTAAAGGAAATATAAGTATCAAAAAAACCAGGCAGTTTCTCCTGAGTAGGAGAGTCCTTGAAATTACAATAGCCCCTGATATGGACTTGAGACAGTTAAAGACGCTCTGAGAAAGGAGTCCAAAGGGATAATCAGTGGTCTCTCCCTCACCTCCCCGCAAAAATCTCTCCCAGCCTTGCAAGAGTAGGCCCTTCACTCCTCTGTGGGGAAGAGCATGACTGAAAGAGCTGCACGTGAGGTCCGTCAGCGTTGTGGGGTTCAGAAAGGCTCTGTCCTGCTGCCACCAGCTTCACAGTCCTTCAGCCCATCCCTCCCCTGTTCTACAAGTCAGCTCTCCTGTCAGCCTTCCCATTCCCTTAATCCAATCTCCACCTTCTAATTCCTTTGGCTCAAGATTCGGAAATACCTATTTTACTGTTTTCTGTATTGTAGTTACTGTTTAATAATTTCATACTATAACTTTTTGATCTGACCTCCATGCTAACTTCAGTTACGAAATTTTGACAGATGTGGTACTGGCACACTTCTTCTCTACTACTGTTATACAGTGCATAAAAATTCTCCTACTATTTGGCTATTAAAAACAAAGTCTCATTCATTTAAAATAGAGGAGAAAATCCTAGAAAAGGCATAAAAGAAGAATCTGCTTTTTACTAAAAAACTAGCCTTAAAAAAAAAAAAACTAGCCTTCCTCCGGAAAAATAATTTTTCTCCTTAAACATTTTTAATTTATTCATCTGAGAGAGAACTTGAGAGCATGAGCAGGGGGCAGGGTGAGAGGGAGAAGCAGACTCCCTGATGAGCAGGAAGCCCGCAGGGCAAGATCTCAGGACCCCGGGATCATGACCCGAGCCAAAGGCAGATGCTTAACCAACTGAGAGACTCGGCTGTCCAGAAAAATAATTTTTTAAGTATTGAAAAATTTCAGGAATTTCAAGTATTTTTCAAGCTTCAGATTAATTTTGTTTTTTTTAGTAGGAAGAGAAAGGTTATTATTCTTCCATTAAATAAAGCAACTGAAGCTCTCAGAGGACAAAGATGCTTGTTTGGGACTGGCCATTATGCTGACTTTTCACTCAGGTCTCTTTCATAAAAAAGAAAAAAAAAAAAAAAAAAGACTGGTTTCACCTTTTCTTTCTTACCTGAAATAATCTCTGAAATTGAGGATTTGGAATTTTGCTGGTTGGAAACAAATCTTCAATGGTGTCCTCCTTTTCATCTTTCTTTACCAAGCTCATGGAGTCAATCAGGGCATCAACAGCACTCAACTGAGCCTCTAAAACAAGAATAAACAGAGTGCACAAAGGAAAAATGATTACCTCTAGTGCTCTCCACTAAAATAAATGCTTTCCACTCATCGATCCAGCATCACCGGCAGGTTACATAGTCCGGGTTTGGCCAAAAAATAGCCTAGTTACACAAGTCATTTAAACCGAGTCTTGGTGCTCTCTTTTGTAGAAAGAGCTATTTAGAATAGCTGGTCTCCTAGGTCTACTCAGTGAACTTCTGCAGTGTAATATCATACCAAAAGCAAAAAAAGTTTGATCCAGAGGAAGCATCACAGACATACAAAACCAACTTCCATACGGAGACTCAAAATATTCAGTATTCAATGAGTTAGTATATGCAAAAAATTAGTAATTCGCTAAATGAGAAAAACATGAAAAAGAAAAATACCTTTGGTGATGAGGGGTAAACTTCACAAGGATTTCCTATAACTTGTGTGAGGGTAACTTAGCAGGAAGGCAGAGTAAACTTAACAGGAAGAGGGAGTAAACTTCCCTCTGGGAAGATACCAGCAGTCCAGAGGAGTGGACTCCTTCCCAATTTCCCCAAGTCTGAAAAGCTCTCTCCCCTCAAACCTCACGGCCTGAATGCATACCTGTATCCATGGCTTACCCCGCTTCCATTCAAACTCTAAGATCCTCGAGAGCATGACATCTTCATTACCTCTCCTGATACCTAACAGGAAGCAAGTGCTCCTCAATAAAAGTCTACCGACTCAACAATAATGGGACAGTCCAAGGCAATGCAGATGAAAGGCAACACTTTCCAAAACACTTCCACCTAAACCACCATGTGTAACTTCCATTCTGCTGATTCATACAGCTGTTAAAAGCTGAAGTGCTATTTGGGGATCATTCATAGCCATTAGGCAAACAGAGGAAAAGAATAAGCCATTCCTCAAAAGCCCACTGTGCTTCTGTTCTTTACCTTTTCACTCTTTGACTACAAAAGGAAGGAGCAGATTTTTATCCTGATATGTTTCTATCCCATTTTTGGACTTTCCAGAGGAGGTTTCAGACACTGGTACAGTCATCGCCATCTTAAACCAACTACTGCAGAGCCTACCTGGCAATAGGTAGGAGGTTGCACCTGCATGTGCGAACAATCCGTGATTTTCATTTACTACGTCAAACTAACATCAGGACACCTATGTAAATATCTACTTGGGGCATGTGTCAAATAGTTTTAATGATCCATTTCCCAATGGACAACTTGCAGACAAAAAGATGTAAACTCGGGGCTCCTGGGTGGCTCAGTTGATTGAATGACTGCCTTCGGCTCAGGTCATGATCCTGGAGTCCCACATCAGGCTCCCTGCTTGGCTGGAAGCCTGCTTCTCCCTCTCTCACTCCCCCTGCTTGTGTTCCCTCTCTGGCTGTGTTTCTCTCTGTCAAATAAATAAAATCTTAAAAAAAAAAAAAAAAGATGTAAACTCACAGAAAATAGATCAAGAGACTGAAAGATACTTAACATTTTCGATCCTGAGTGAATGATTTATGTCCATGCAATAATTTCTCAATAAAGTTCTTTTTTAAAATGTCTACTCATTTAATGTTTGAAATTATCAACACATAGAGAAATAATATTGTAACACAGTGGAGGCTTCTACACATTCAAATCCGGGCTTGGCCAAAAAATAGTCTCTAATCTTGAAGCAGAGGGACTCATTTCTAGAAGGTGAAAACACAAGCCCTAGGGCCTATTTGATTCTTGGCTTTTCTACAGCACACTGCTCTTCAAGGATCTAACCAAAAAAAACAGAGAACCCATTTCTGAGACTCACTTCCCAACTCCCTAGTCCTATAATAACACAGATTTAAACTCTCAAACCAAAACATCTACTCACTACTTTGTGTTCTTTTTGGTCTATATTTTCTACATTCAGCCCACTCTGGCATGTTATTGCAGCTGTCTCAAGCTATGAGCTCTAAGATAGGATTTGCTATCTATGAGAATCATTCCATGGGGCACCCTGACATCCGCAGCCAAATGCGTAATTAAGGCCTTTTCTCATCAAGCTCAAAGTAACTCCTAGAAATAAGGAACAAGGCAGCTTAGAGGGTAACTGTAAACTACAAAAAAGGACAAAGCGAAAAGTTAATTTCCAGCACTTACTTTTCTGTTCAAAGTTAGTTACATCATATTTTACGTAGGACACTAAAGTCACAGCTTTGACACTGCATGTCAGTACACTTCAGCAGAGGGCGAAATGGTTCATCACTAAAGAATGTACATCATTTCCAACAAGCTGCTTCCCAGCTACAAGCTCTAAGTCAGAGTGGGGGAAACCAGACAGTGTTTGGAGAGTTTAGAGCAAACCTATCCCTATTACGAAAAATATGATCTTCATCATCACTTCATCATCACTGTGTATAGGCATGACTGGAATGTTAGTAATTCCACCCTGTGAAGTCCTCTGGCCTCCATCAGTCACTGCAGACAGGAGATTTCCCAAGGACAGTCTGCCTTTAGAGCCAATTAAGGAGCAAAATGAAAATAAACTCACCCGTGGGAATGTATTTCTTATTATTTTGCAAAGATGAAAACATGTACTGTCGCAAGTCTTCCATAAAAGGCAGCTGCACATATATTAAACACTAAGGAGAAAGAGAGGAGGTAAAAGCAGAACCCAAATTAATGGAAAAAGTATAAAGCTAGTCCCGAAGGCCATGCAAGTGGTGCAACAGAAGTATTTCGAAAATCAGACAAGTCAAGTCTGGTACGTGGTAAGTAAAGTGCTTTGATTTCTGTTATTCACTGTATACAACTGTGAGCAATAGAAAGAGTATTAAACATAAAAAAACACTTGAAAGATTATCAAAGAATACCGGCAAAATGCATGACCAGTACAACAAACCGAAAAGTCATGGTGACTGGAAGGCTGATCGGGAAGTCAAGATACTTGCCTTCTTCTTTCCAATTCTAACACAGAAAGTTCTTTCAGAAACAAGAGATGGTCAAGAATCTAGGCCTGTATTTTCAACAGGAGAATCCAAAATAAACTGAATTTTTCAAGGACCACAACAAAATCATACCCTTCTCCTTTATCCATAGTCTTCGTTTGTAAAAAATAGGGGCACTCTCTATCCTCATCAGGTTCTGTGAAGTCAAGAACGGTGAGAACCGAGAGGTCACTGGGCTGGGCAAACAGAAGATTACAAGTAACCTTTACCGATTTGACTTAATAAGCTCCTTACATACTTTTATAATTTACGCTCTTTCACTACAACTGGAAGTGTGGCTCACAGACCACCTGCATCAGCCTTACCTGGGAATTTGCGAGAAACACGCAATCTCAGGCAATCTCAGACAGCGCTCCAGACCTAAAAAATTTGACTCCCAAGTCATTCCCATGCACATTACCAGTTGAGAAGCACTGTTTGGAACAAAGGAACTGATGGAAAAAAATTAACACGAAAGAACTGTGGGTTTTACCTCATAGGTGTCCTTGATATGAGGAAAGGCCATGCCAACTTGAGGATTAGCTCTTCTGTCATAGGCCTGGCGAACTACAGCCACCATGTCTAATTCATCCAAAGCATGAATCAGGGAGGAAAGTGCCACTGCTGCTGCCTAGTAAGAAAGCCACAGCATGAACACAGAGCCAATGTGTGTGTGGGTATGAAATGCACAGGTCCCCTTGCACACAGATTTTCACAGTACTGTAAATGTATTTTCTCTTCCTTATGATTTTTGTACTAACATTTTTTTTTCTCTAGCTTACTTTATTATACTACAGCATATAATACACATAACATATAAAATACGTATTAAGTGTTGTTATTGGTTAGGCTTCTGGTCAAGAGCAGGCTATTAGTTAAGTTTTGGGAGAGTCAAAATTTATACTGGATTTTTGACTATATGAGGTGTCAGGCCCCCTTCACTCTCCATCCTCCTCCACTGTTCCAGGGTCAACTGTACTCACAAGATTGTTATCTAAGAAAAAGAAAGTCCTTTTGTCTTTAAATTACACCTTATTTCTACTATGCTTACAACCTGTATTATCAGCTGGTAAAATAGCATAGCTTTATTAGCAATGCCACTAAAAATGAAATTGTTTATTGGCAGTTACAGACTATCAGCACAGCAAACTTCTGGGTGCTAGTGCTACAACATTTTCATATAGAACTGAGTTCTGAGTAAGTTCTGTGCTTATAAAAATTAAACTTGGACCTTATTATTGATAACTAGATCAAATATACACACCAAACAGGAAAAATACTCAGTAATTTTAGTGTTCCCAATGCCTCAGTTGGAGTCACTAGTATTATAATTTGAAACTAGTAATACAAGAGAAAACATTAACTTCTTTTTTCTGGATCCTTTTCATGCCAAACGTTAAATAGGTTCTACTAACTCATTTCTTGGTTGTCACGAGAATGAAAATATTTAGAACAGCGGTCCTAAAAAGCCATTCGTGCCTGGTTCACATTGATTTTTGAGTCTCTTCAATATATTTTGATCATGTATTGATTAATCTTTTTGCCCCCATATTTTGGTCAAATTCAGATGTGCATATCGGAATACCTTTTCTTAACTGATATCTACATAATCTATGATTATACAGTAAAGAAAAATAACTATATTGAGCCTAAAAAAAAACAGATCGTTATCCACCTTATAACTGTTTCAGGTTTTTTTTTTAAGTGCCCCCCTATTTCAAGGCCACACTGTACACATCTGCATTTGAACACACTTACTGCAACCTCTCCTGGAACTTTACTTCATTATGTGGCTTCTTTCTCTTATCACTTCCATCTTTCTCTTATCACTTCCATCTTTCTTCTCGCAATTCATACTCTTGCAATCCAGTCTCAGCGTTTCTAAATAAAATCTTTCTTTGTCCCCCTCTCCATAAATTACTAGCTATAATTTTCCCCTTCACCTCTAAGTTTCATGAAATTTGGTGTTTTCACCAAACGGTGTTGGTCTTGGTGTCTTCACAGCTCAGAACAACTCTTCTTCAATCTAATCCAGCTATTGCCCTCATCTTACTTACTGAAATTACTCTCCAAAGTCACCTACGACCTTCTAGTTGCCAATCCTTGGTTCCCACTCTAATCATTTGACCCTCCAGCAGCATCTGACCACCCCCCTTTCTTTGTACGTTCTCCACTGGCTTCAGAAACAATACCTCCTCTAATTATTCTACTTTGTTCACTATTCCCCTTACTCTTCTCTTCTTCCACTCATCTTGAAATTCCGTTGGTCTTTCTAATCAGCTTTTAAACTCTCCCAAGATCCAGACTTACACTGCCTACTCGCTGGTAGTATACCACAGGTATTCAAACTGTTCACGACCAAAACTAAACTACTATCTTTCCCCCCATTCTCCTCTAGGACTCCTTACTTCATGAACTCCACCTCCCACACAACCAAATGAAAAGCCCCAAAGTCTTCAGTAATGCCACCTGACTTATCCTTCATTTTCAAGTGTTCACCAGATTTTACTAATTCTACCTCTGTGCTATCTCTCTAATCTATCTCTTCCATCAATACCTCTCCAGTTCACAGAGCTATCGTGCCATTCATTCCTCTCCCTAAGAAACTTCAACGGTTCTGAGCACCCAGATGCCTCAGTCAGTTAAGCGTCTGACTCTTGATTTTGGCTCAGATCATGATCTCAGGGTCATGAGATTCAGCTCTGAGTCAGAATCTAGCTCAGTTGGAATCTTGCTCAGCACAGAGTCTGCTTGTCCCTCTTTCTCGCCTTGCTCAAGTGCATGTGCAAACTCTGTCTTTCAAATAAATAAATAAATAAATCTTTAAAAGAAATCTCCAGTGGTTCCACTATCCCAGAATTGGGGATCTGACCATTATTCCTGAACAAGTCTTATACTCTGCCTCCTCTGTAGCTTTCTGCTCTTAAAATTTCCTCCTAGCTGGAATGCCCTCTCCACAACTCTGTCTTAAGGCCCAGTAAATTGATACCCTTGCCATTTTAGATTTGCTTTACTCTCCATCTCCATAACTCCCCAAATACATTGTCTGTACCTTTCTCAGTATTACAGTTAGATTTTATCCAAGTTATCTATGTACATTTTCATTTCCTCCACTAAAATGTATGACTTCAATACCTTGTCTTCAAAATCCTCTATAGGTTTTGTGGCAGATTCATTACCTTTTTAGTTCAATTCAAGGAATATTTATTTAGTGCCTACTCTTTACTACACACTGTCTTAGGCCCATAAGAAAACAAAGATAAGTCCCTGATCTCACTGAGCTAATACATTCTTTACTAGCAGAAGTGAGCTATGTACCAAATACAGAATGCGTACAGTCTAGCAAGTCCCATTAGCGAGATCAGAGAAGCACAATGGGAGTCTGAGGATGAGATTACTTCCAATTTGTTTGCAAATTTCTATCTGGGTGTCTTGGATAGAACCAACTGGGATATTAAAAAAAGGAAGGATGGGATCAGGGATGATTGTGTCATTGTAAACACAATGCTTCACCTGTGGGAAACTCAACTAAAGCTCCATTTCCTTCTCTTCCTTTTCTCCTCCTCCACACACAGTACAAATTATGCACAAGTGTAGATTCTCTATACAAAAAAATAACTGCATGCTAATGACCAGAGAAAACATATTTTTAAAAGGAATTATTCACAGAGTCATAGAATATTTGAGTTGAAAAACAACAGTATTCATCTAGCTTAACGACCCACATGATGACAAAATTCCCTTCCCCAAATCTGACTGCAAATAAAGACTCTGCTGGGAAATATTCAGGAATGGAGAGAGACCTGACCGTCTCACAAGAAACCAACCCACCTAGAGGTAACAACCCCAGTTGACAAAAATAATTCTTTATTTTGAAAACTACCACCTGTTGGTAGGAAACCCAGTTTAATTTCAATTCCACATGATAATCCTCCAATGTAAGTAGGGGGCTATTATGTCTGATGGCTCTACTACTTCCCTACCTACCTACAAAGTTTCCTTGGAAGTCATCACCTGACATAGTTTCCTTACTCCCCTGCCTATCTCAGAAGCTCCAATTATTAGTATTATCCTTTGACTAGGACATCAAGAATGACACCAAAGAGTAGCCCTTGGCCGTTAGTAGATGAATTTTTTTTTCTTTGAGTGACCTCAAAGTAACCCAATGATCTGTCTGTACAGGTTGGGTTGGAATTATGCATGCCACAAGGCTGCCCTTAGCTAACAAGTCTAGATAATCACATAGACCATAACACAAAGATGTCAACAAGAGTTTTCATGGCATACCAGCAAGCACATGAAGTGATCAGAATTTTCTCTGTGTGCAAGAATGTAAGGTAGAGTTAAAATTCAGTTTAAATGCGGTTAAACTATGATGACAATGACAATATATATTACAAATGTATAATTCCCAAGAGGATTTGACTTAGGAAAAAAAAATCCATGAATGAGGATTCTCATGTAAACCAGAATTCACATATGCCTACTATGCTCTGACGAATCCATTCAGTACTGACAGGAAACAAATCAATTCTCCTAATTAATTCCAATAAAATGGCACCCCCAATTCACTAGATCAGCAGCCAAGTATCCCTCAGAAGTGAGAAGAAAAAACAGAAAAGAGGACTAAGAGGACTAGATCATTTCCACCGCTGCCCTCCCTTGGACTCCAGGTACCCCTCAGAAGTGAGGAGAAAAAGCAGAAAAGAGGACTAAGAAGACTAGATCACTTCCACCGCTGCCCTCCCTTGGACATCCAGTTTACTAACTTCAAATGCTAATACTACTGGACTTGGATCCCTGCTTAGGTGGTCTCAAGCAGGCATGTGACTGCAATATTCAAGTTAAGATCAATACCTCCACATGAAAAGTTCCAACTCAGAGGCTGAACAGGAAACATTTCCAGAGAGAGCAGGTATGACCATAAGATGCAATGGTCATGGGTTGTTAGCCAGGCAAAACCCAGCCTGAAAACAGAATCTCCTGGGGAGGTGGGGAAAGAGTACAAAGAAAGAGAGGGAAGAGGGCAAAGACAAATTTCCTGATGTGGGAAGTGGCCACTGAATCATTAAGCTCATCTCTAGGATGCTAAAGCCAAGTGCTAAATGTTCAGTGCTTAATGACCATGAAAACGTAAACCCAACCCCAAGCCTCCTCAATATTTGACCAGGAGATTCCTACACCTAAATGCATTTGTCCAAATGTTTTTCTTTTTAATACATACCTGGTCTCCAGCAGCAGGACTATGACCTCAGGCCTTGTGCTTATGCTGACAAATTCATTTATCATTTCTCCATTTTCAGAGTTAAAGCTCAGTGAACTTTCCCACTGTTGTTGCAAGAATTAATGTCATTTTAAACCATAAAAGCCCCATATGACTCACTGAAAATGACAATTCAATTCTGTGGCACTACCTCAAAGACCCACTGTCAACTCACCTCATCATCTTTTGCTGCAAATACTTTTAGGACTTGATTTCCCATAAAATATCTCCTGTGGACCTACAAGAGTTAAGTGAGGAAAACAATTGGTTTTGATCCATAATAAGTAACACTTATAGCCATAATGCCATAGTTCTAAGAAATTCTCTTCAAAATGTTTAAAAAAACATTCATAGGGATTAAAAACAACTTATTATTTGAGGTTCAATTCAATTAAACACAGTACACTTCTGAATTCCAAGAACATGCCGAACATTGTTCTAAGAGCACTGTAAACACAATAATAAACAGAATACAGTCTGGTCCTAAGGAGCTTAGACAAGCATGAAACTAACCACACCACAGGATTAGGAAACAGCACTGCAAAGGCACATGAGTGCAGCATTCTAGCTCAGGGCCCCGAGGCCACATGAACAGGGTACCCAGCTGGTCAGAAAGGGTCAGGGCAGCCTTCTGCGAATGGTGACACCCAGGTCAAGACGTCAAGGATGCTCAGGAACTAAGAGAAAAGTCTAGCACGAGTGTGCTGGGCAGAGATACCAGTATGAATTAAGTCCATAAAAACATAATACCTTTAGGGTACTATGCACAGGGATTATATCCCAAAGTAACATAAAGAAGCTCAAATCCAGTATACTGTGTAATATTTATTTTCATTACAATTCTCTGTTGAATTTCTTTAGAACCAACAAACATCGTTTTATCCCTATAGAACCTTAGAAAAGATACGCTATAAGATATACTTATTCATTTTCTCTGGTTGCCTACCTTAAGAACATTTAATCTAAGATCTCCAGGAATCTTTAATAACCCTTTATAAAATAGTATATGCTATTCCACGGCCCTCAGTGAATTACTGCGTTTCCTGCTATGTGTTTTGTGTACCTCTGCATTGGTGTCTAAAGAATGCATGACTTAAAGACAGGCTTCAGATCCTGTGACCAGCATAAACCAATGATATTCTAAGAGGCCTGGGGTCATTTAAAACTCAAGCTGACCTTCACTCCTCTAAAACACTCTATTACACATAACAGTTTAGAGAAAGCAACACAATAGCAAGAACTGAATGATGTTTCTTTAAGGCTACTGTGAGCTGTGACCGATAGCCAGGCGAAGAAATGACTCTCAAAGGAATATATTCTGATTCATTCTAAGACTTCTCGACTTTTCTGTGTCTTGATTATTCTATTCAAAAACTGAAGATAGTTAACACTAATCTCCAGACTACATTAAGAAAAAAAACCTAAAAGTGAAATAAATACACATTGTAAATAAAAGGACCAATCGAAAGCATACCCTCCCAAATAACAGTAAGAGAAAAGTTCATTTCTGTTGGTTGACAATGAGTAAGAGTAAGTGTTATACCTGAGAAGATCTACAAAATCCCAAAACGGAGAAGCACTTCCCCACTGATTTATACTTCATGTGTTCCTCATCCACTTTAGAGAAAGGAACAATATCACTTCCATAGCGGAACCCTAGAGAACAAGAGAAGAGCATCTGTTAAGCATATGGGGCCTCATTTTCTACAAGCTGAAATTAGCCCTACGCATACATTAACAATACATGCATACTCCAGATCAAGCCTCCGCATACTGTTCCCTGGAATCAAATTACTGCCCCTTGTGATCAGTGGGGAAAAAGCAGTGGCAGATACAGAAACAACATACACAGTATAGAGGCGATTAAAATCTAATTACATTTTTAAGTAGCATCTTCTGCAATCTAGTTATCTTAATGATCATCCAGCCTAAAGAAAGAATGTAGCAAATGTAATGTACCAGTTATCCTCTAAAGATAAACTATGGTTGACTGAAGTACAAGTATGGATTTGTAAACATAACAACAAGAGCACATTTATTCAGAAACCTGGAGACCCACAGAGAAAAATGCCCAAAGGAAGTTTTCAGAATAAAATGTTCTCCAAAATGCATGCTGGAGACATAAAAATGCCTAATGGGAGAAGCCAAAACTCTTCTATTTAGGAAGATTCTATTGATAAGTTGGCTATTATTCTGCCTTTAAATTTACTACATTTCTGGGATTATATGTTTTTTTCTTTTTAATTACTTTGGTTATTCATACAAATACAGGCTCTCGGTTTCTTAAAAATAACTGCAATTCCTGTTCCAGGGCCTTTGTTCTGTGGAAAGTTATGCCCTTTCAATATACAGTCTTCTGTATTTGGTGGGGAGAACGAGTATCAAATCCCAAGGATTCTGGCCTTGAGAAAATGGAAAGGAAAAGCACGTGCATCTTTACTCCAAGAAACAAAGAAACTTGTATGCTTGGGGTAGAATCTGTGATCCAGTTTATCTGTTCCTGTCAACCTGTTGATGCCATGCATTTAATTAAAAAGAAGCACATTTGTATTTTCATATACGTCTTTTTAAAAAGCTGGTGATAAAAACAAAAACTCCAACAAAAAATTATCAAGAAGGGGCATCTGAGTGGCTCAGTCGGTTAAGTGTCCGCCTTCGGCTCAGGTCACGATCCCAGACTCCTGGGATCAAGTTCTGCATCGGGCTCCTTGCTCAGCCAGAAGCCTGCTTCTCCCTCTGCCCCCAGGTCCCCCTGCTTGTGCTCTCTAGCACTCTCTCTGTCAAACAGATAATTAAAAAAAAAAAATTATCAGGGAAATGTACGGCACATGATTAAGAGTGGTAACTAAGCCAAATGTTTTTCCTAATTCTTGCCTGTCATGAAACACCTTACTTGAATTTTTCAACTTGAAAATTCTAATTAAAATTGCTCTGTCTGTTCTGGTTCATCTACTAAAAGGGAAAATCAGTATCTAAATTTCATACATGGGAAAAAGCACAGAACAGACTGCAACATATAACCATATTCCTTCACACACATAGGTCTTCTAGGGCCGCTGTCTGCGTATCAGGGGGCAAAGAGTGGAGGATAAGTGAAGGAATTATGTGAATAGCTGCACCAAGGGACAAAAGTTGCCTCTGTGTTCTCTGAACTCAATGTTTAACTCTTCCCTCTCCATTGCTCTAGCAATAAATGTTCTTTTTGCCTAAAATAAACAGAGCTGGGTTTTTTGTTTTTGTATTTTTTTGCTTGCAACCAAAAGAATTGGCACCTTATCTCCATCGTATTAATCTTCCTAACACACAATCTCAATGACACTCTGCTCCTCCAAATTAGAAACAGTTCCAGGTTGCTTTCAAGATTAAGCATCAACTCTTCAGCCTGTCATTCAAAGCCTTCCTAATTCAGAACAGTCTACAGAAACATAGACTCTGAAGTAGGGCAGTCCTGCGTTCGAGTTCTGCCAGTTGCTAGCTGCAGGACTTTGAATACATGAATATCTTTCAATCTCAATTTTCTCACCTGTAAAATGGAAACAACAAAAATGTGATGCCTGTTTCATGAGACTATTGTTATGATTAAAAGGGAAAATTCAGGTTGTCTGCACCTCTCCCAAGTACTAAATTGTGTAGGCTGACATACAGCCCAACCACCTGCTGTCACTGAGAAGCCCTCTACTTTCCTGGTCTTATGCCTTTAATCATGCTCTTCTTTCTTTCAGTCATTATAGGAGAATCATATGATTAGTAACTGTTAGAGGCACGATTCTAACCCAGGTCTGACTCCAAAACTCGTGTTTTGTAACCACACTATAACATGGAACTGAATTAAAGAATTAGTAGGGATTGCAGGATACTAATTACATTTTTTACTCATAACTGATCAGGAAAAAGAAAGGAATTGCAACCAGTCTCCTACATGACACATACAAACACACACAAACACTGAGATTTACTGCCACACATGGAAGACTTTTTTTTTTAGGCTTGCAAATTACCACAAAGCCTCGCAATGAATTTATCTACAGATTCTAGCTTCTATCTTAACCATTTTGGTACCTTGTAATTAGCTCCTGAAAATTCAGACACTCTCAGATAATCTGTAAGCCCTCTGGATAGAAGTGTCCCCCGGACACTCTACACAGATCAAATGGGTATTATACATGAAGTACAATTGTAAACATCCTAGTGAACATAAAACTATATAATGGACACAAATGTTTCTGACCCCCTAAATTACCTGAAGGGAGCAGAGCTGGTGAGATTCATAAGCCCTGAAATTGGCACTCAGAGGAATAATGACCACAGAAGTAAAAAGTGAAACAGAGTCAACAAAGAAACTTGCTTCAGCCACCTTAACAGAAGTATTCTCTTAGGGGCGCCTGGGTGGCTCAGTTGGTTAAGGGACTGCCTTCGGCTCAGGTCATGATCCCGGAGACCCAGGATCGAGTCCCACATCGGGCTCCCTGCGGAAGCCTGCTTCTCCCTCTCTCACCGCCCCCTGCTTGTGTTCCCTCTCTGGCTGTGTTTCTCTCTGTCAAATAAATAAAATCTTAAAAAAAAAAAAAAAAAAAAGAAGTATTCTCTTAGCTAGTATGTTTCAAACTTAACAATAAAACCAAGTATTAAGTCCTGTCACTGGAGGACACACTGAACCCAGAGGGAGTACCCAAGTGCATCCTGGGAGCCATCCCATCTTGGACCCGACAGATGAGCTCAATTTAGGACCTAGTGCCTCATGGTTCCTCCCATGGTCATGTCTCTAGTACTCAGAAAAACATCTGCCAATACTACCAGCACAAACCCAAGTCAGCCTCCCACCGCCCTGAAGCAGCTCTCTCACATTCACACCTTGAATAGTGTCCTCCCTCGGGACCTCTGTTTCATTGTCGTCATTTAAGCAATAAATGGTTTCTTTCTGTATATCTTCTTTCTTGAGGGTTCTGGCATCCACAACTGTCCAACACTTTTTAACGCTCTCCTGTATGATCTTAATTCCAAAAAGAAAAATAAAGGGAAAACAAGGAAAGCCAGGATTCTAATCAACAAAAAATGAAAACCCCATAAAAACTCTGCTTTATAGGAAAAAATCCATAACAATTATTCTAGCTAAATCGTTCTGTTTGCTCTTGCCCAATGTGGGAATTTTCACTTATTTCATAACTTCTGCTGCATTTCATTCCTTGCCCCAGATAATCACAGGTAAATATTAGTATTTATATATATATAAGCACTTTCTATACAAAACCTTCAGACTCATAAAATGGAACCACACTGTTACTACAATGTTTTGTTACTACAGTTTTCAAATAGAGAAGAAAGGGAGAGCTGTCTACAGGAGCCAGAACTCAGTAAGGAAATCCAAAAAGAAAACTAGGAAAAAAAAAAAAAGAGGAGGGACACCTGGTGTCTCAGTTCATTAAGCATCTGCCTTCGCCTCAGATCATTATTCCAGGGTCCTGGGATCAAGTCTCGCACTGGGCTCCCTGCTTGGCAGGGAGTTTGCTTCTCCCTCTGCCTGCCACTCTCCCTGCTTGTGCTTGCTCTCTCTCTGCCGAATAAATAAAATCTTTAAAAAAATTTAAAAACCTCCTTAAAAAAAAAAGAAGACTGTATTCTATTCCACACTTTGATGGCAGCTAAAATAAAGAAGTACCCCCAAGGTTTTCATGGATGTAGCATGTGTTTTAGAATTAAGTCCCAGCATTTATAAAGAATACTTGAATATATAAATACATGTTTTTATATATTTTCTATATTTAAATATTTATATGTATTTATTTGGTTCATTTGAAGAAAACAAGCAAGGAGGGTAACAGGGAGGCATAA
Organism: Spilogale gracilis; assembly: GCA_004023965.1. Taxonomy (NCBI): domain Eukaryota; kingdom Metazoa; phylum Chordata; class Mammalia; order Carnivora; family Mephitidae; genus Spilogale; species Spilogale gracilis. The sequence goes on from PITA01006708.1 coordinate 72,039, forward strand.
ATCACAGACTCCTATTCAAACTGCAATTTCATCAAATAATTACCGAAAGCAACTTATTTTTGAAAGTGTGCTATTATGTACAAACATAGATTACAAAAGGCAATTTCACAGTCACAAGACAATAGTTTTTGAGAGTTCACAGATGCTGTTACCACCAGATTGCTCATAACTGAACTGGGTGAGACCGAGTTCTCAAAACTCTGGACTTCTTTACTGTAGTCTGTATTTCTGCTATGATACTACAGTGCTAGGACTTCATGCATTCTTCTTTCAAAAAAGAAAAAAAAGTAAGAGGGAGGAGGGAATCAACCTGGATTACAGATGATTCTTAAAACTTTCTCTCCTAGGGCGCCTGGGTGGCTCAGTGGGTTAAAGCCTCTGCCTTCAGCTCAGGTCATGATCTCAAGGTCCTGGGACGGAGGCCAGCGTTGGGTTCTCTGCTCAGCAGGGAGCCTGCTTCCTCCTCTCTCTCTCTCTCTCTGCCTGCCTTTCTGTCTACTCATGATCTCTCTGTCAAAGAAATAAATAGAATCTTAAAAAAAAAAAAACAAACAACTTTCTCTCCTAATATGCCTTCTACATAAAAAAGCTAGAGATGTGACAACCAGGGAGAACAATAATAAGCGGCAATAATTAGAGTACTGAAAAACCCACAAATGAACTGTCAGTTCCTTATATAAGCATATTTGCCTACTGGTGCATCGCTTTAAAAAATATGTATGTGGGGGGCACCTGGCTGGCTCAGGTGATAGAGTGTGCAACTCTTGATCTTGGAGATGTGAATCTGAGCCCCATGTTGAGGGTAGAGATTACTTAAAAAATAAAATATTTTAAAAATTAAGAAATTGAAAATTAAAAATGTGTATGTACCACTTACCGACTTATAAGCCACAATCTTTATAGACAAACTGGAGCCAATGGTCAGTGTGCAGGGCCAAGGGATCGAACGCTTCTCAATTTTCTTAAAGACACAGAGTTGTCTCAGACTCTCACTTAAACAAAAAATATGCATATATGTAACTCTCACTTAATAAAATATATATATATACATAATGAAAAATATATATGTAACAAAAACAATTTTAAAACATTAACTTTGCTGGTTGATGAACTTAATTTTCTAAAATGAGAAGTGAGTTGTCATTGACCATACTGAGGGGAACAGCAAGGGATGGCAGGAAAATGACAACCACAAGTTGGGAAAGAGCCAGAATACAACTGAGCTGGCTTAGGAGGACAAAGTTGAATGGCATTACTGACAGGTGGAAAAGAACATCTCTATCTTCCCTTACTCAATCTTTCTTTCAACTCAGCCCATGGTTCTTATCATTTTTTTTTCAAGACCAAAAACATTTGGAAGATACAATAACAGCGCATTCATAAGAGTTCGCCCACAAGTTAAAGGAATCACTAACTTCCTGAAAACCAAGGGCCTGGGGAAAAGAACCCTTGGCTCCAGGATATCAAAGGGTGAGTACCATCCCAAAATATCACTGCTCATAACTCTACAATTTATTACTTCATTCCAATCACCTTAAATAAAAGGTACATATAAGCACACAACGGAGAGAGTTAAACAAAGACTCTCCAGGGGCTAAAGGAATTTAGTCTTAAGACAAAGCAAGTAACTGCCAAGTTTTTTACTGGATAGGGAAGGGGAATTGGGAAGTAACAAACACAAAGCACAGTGCTACTTAATTTGAATATAAATGAGGATCAATTCTATTTTTATCTGGTCCCTAATCAAACCCAACAGAGAAGATTAGCAGAAATACTTGGAATTTGTTGTATTCACTAAAAAAGGAATCGATGACCAAACACATTTAAAGCACACAATCCAGGGATGCCTAGGTGGCCCAGTCAGTAAATGTCTGCCTTCAGCTCAGGTCATGATCCCAGGATCCTGGTATTGAGCCCCAAGTTGGGCTCCTTACTCAGTAGGGAGCCTGCTTCTCCCGAGGCCTGCCGCTCTCCCTGCTTATAGTCTCCCTCCCTCTTTCTCACAGACAAATAAATAAAATCTTAAACAACAACAACAACAACAACAAACAAAACCATATAATCCAAACCATAATCAGTTCCCTTGGTACAGATGAAAAACAAATCTATAAAGAGGCAGAGAATTATCTGACATTACCCAGAGCTATGGACAAAGAGGTTTCAAAAGACTCCGATTTTCAGAAATAATCCCTAACAAACAGTAGATATTCTACCTGATACCCTACTTCCAGTCTATGGTAATAAACAAAGTTTATAGTGTTCCTTGGCTTTGGATTTGTTGGGGAATGAAGGGGTCTGAACCAGATCTAACACATCCACAGGAGATCATCACTAGTCTGAGTCACACCTAAAACTACTGTGAGGTTTGAATTCAGTTCTAGGAGAAGTTCTAAAGTTTAGCATCTAATACATAACATCTGAGAACAAATGGATCATTTCTGCAGTAGACCTGAATCTCCCCAAGCAGAAGTCTAGATGAGGACAAGTCTGGCCGTGCCATCCAGTACAACTTTCTGCAATGACAGAAATGTTCTTTTTCTAACCATGTCTGTCCAAAAGGTTGCTGAGCACATGAAATGTGGCTAGTGTGAACAAGGGACTAAATTTTTAATTTTATTTAATTTTAATGAATTTAAATTTAAATAGCTACATGAGGATAATGGCTATTGTATCAAATCAAAGTATCTTCAAATTGTGAGGCCAATACATGGTAATTTCTCTCCTGGTTATGATACAGGAAAATAAACTTTTTAACATTAATTTGTTTCGGCCTACAATTTTTATTTATGAAGTCATGGTGAAACTGTTAGCTTAAGACCTATATAGTCTCACATCAGAGTAAGCTATGTCCAAATTTGAAAGAAAACAGAAATACATACTTGCACATATTACCATAAGAAAACATATTATGATAAGAAATGTCACTTTATAGGATTCCTCACTGATTCCTTTTCTAACCCCTAGGGAAACTACCATTCAATTTCTAAAATTCCCATTACCTACAATTTTTCAAGGGTGTATGTATTTAGAAAATCAGGATGTACTGGTTATCAGTATTTCTTATAATATATTACAGATATTAAAGTTTTTAAAACTGTGGTTGAGAAAAAAATTGCGGTATATATCATTTAACCACTCACAAGTATCTTAATTGTTAAACTTCTATTTCAGTGAAGAACTCTGATCAAAATGCCTGTACTTTGTGTGTTTATTGCTGAACAGGAATTAATTCATGAACATTAAGCGGTATTACCCTGCAGAACATGAAATTCCACAAGCCACACTGCATGGTGTTCTATTGCTACTTTTCCCAATTCAGGCACCTCAAACCTTGGGTTCTTTGCTCAGAGTAAGTGCGAGTCCAATTCCAACCAAGAATACTAACACGGAGACTAACACAGTCTCTCCCACAGTCTCGAACTGAATGGTTGCAGAGGCAGTTTGCTTTATTGTTAAATGGTAATTCAGGGATTTCACATTTCTAAATTGTTTTGCTTTACAAAACCTACATAAAAGATGTAGATTATAAATTCTTTACTTTATTTTGGATGTTCTGTTTTGTTTTGTCTGAACAAACTATTTTCTGACCCAAAAAATTTTTTAAAGTCTTTGAAAAAAGAGTCTATTACAGTTACAGTCTCCTAAAACCTAAATCAGAGGATAAGGGGATACTGAGTATTTTAGATGTGACACCACTTTTCATAATTAGGAATGTATTTTGCAGGTGAATGAAAAGAAAGGGCCCGCAAAATGTGTCCCAAACTTGGCAATAAAGGAGAAAACTACTCACCTTTTATGTTTTGACTTATTAAATTTTTGCAGTATCTATGTATTTCCAAAACCTCACACACACTGTCCTGGAAATAAACCAGAAGTCTTGTTCCAACCACACAAACTTAAAAGAGGGGATCAAGAGTTGGTGCACCATTTCTTCAATAAAAGTCAGAACATTTGTTGAAAAATGACACTAATTCAAGAGTGGCTAATTAGGGAGCCCCTCTGATCAAAAAAGAAATTTACATGGTCATGACTGAAAGTTGCAATCGATGTTTTCACTTCTTACCTGAAGGAATAAATTTCATCCAGTCCATCCTCACCTTCTAAAGACATCATGACCTTTTTCACCATCCGAATACCTTCTTTTTGCTGCTCAGTAATTCCTTTTAGAGGAAAGGAGGGTCCATGGTGGTCTGAGTGTGAGTTACCATCTCCCCTGTCCCCAGATCCATCCTCCTTGCCAACAGGGAAAGGCAAACTATCAGGAAAAAAATCAGCAGTAGTTAAAAAGACAAGCTCTGAAGCCAATAAATAAGCTGGGCTCCAATCCTGTGACTGTTGCTCACTGGCTCTGAGAAAATGGGCATGTCAGTCATCAAAGCTTTAATTCCTCATCTGTCAAATGGCACTTCCTGATCTTAGTCAATATTCTATTAGTTTCAAAGGACTAAAACCTTTTTGGTTTGGTAAAGGGAGGAATTTATTGGTTTATATAACCAATAATTGAAAGTGCAGGGTTGCACACGGCCTTAAGATGACTGGACCCAGTCTCAAACACTTCAAGGGCCACCTGACCCTCTCTCTCACTATCTCCATGTTGGCTCCATGTGCCTTCACGCTGGCTTCACTCTGACTGGCTTCCTCCACATCGCCTCTGGGAGTGCACTCGAGCACACACTGCCCAGCTCTATTAACAAAGAGAAATGCACTGAGTATCTAATGCTCTTCAATTCAAACAAGCCAGGTACCAGAGGAAGCCTGGGGACTGGATGTTGGTTCTCAGCTGATCCATGAGGTTAAAGTGTAGGAAGGATTGCTTCCTAGAAAAAGGTGGGTGATATTCTAGGCAGCCAAAAAGAACAATAAAAAATAAAATAGAATAGGCTTTAATGATCCCTTGAGGTTACTATGAAGATTAAATGACAAAATGTGTACAAAATACTTAAAACTCAAATATATGTTACCTTTATTACTGTAGATCTAGAATTCCTATACAGACATCACTTAATTGCTGGAAATAGGGAAAACCAAGTTTGTTCTTGTGTTCCACTCCAGTTGTTTGAAATGAGACTAAAACTAGATTGGGATTACCAGTCACAGAGATATTCAATAATCAATATGCAAAATGAAAAATCAACCAACCAAACACATTTTATGGTTATACTCTGTATGTCACTTTCTAAATGCTTTCATTTAATCCTATCTGTTAGGTAGACAGAGATTTCTACCTTCGTGTCCTAAAAAGGAACTGAAGCTACAGAGATGAACTAATCTGGCAAAGCCACACAGCCAGTGAGTCACATGGCAAAGACTGTCACCTGATCAAAGGACAAAGTTCTTTCCAAGGCAGCGTATCACCTCACTGCCCTGAAACCCAAACAGCACACTTTCCAGTTCCCTCAACATCACCTACTGGTCACTTCTATGTGGATGGTTATTTTTAAGGTAATTTCTTTACCATCTGATTTGCTATAATTAAAACAGCACTCCCTGCTTAAATGTTTCCTACACATACTCCGCATGACAGGTACGCATGTCCCGTGTGACCTAGCAGATAAAGAGACTCCAGGAAGCGCCGTATGGCACACAGGGTCTGCACCAGGCCACTGCTGTTTCTACCACAGCAACCTGAACAAAGAGGAGAGTGACATGAAAATCAAGAGTCAGGAAGCTCTCTTGGAAAAAGAAGCTACAATAACAGTTTTTTCTTTCTACCCTTCTGACCACATAAGACACTTTCTCAACAGCCAATAGAAGAAAAAACTAAAAACGAGGTCCAAGGAATGAACCTGCTCAGAACACAGTGCTCCTTGGGCCTGTTGCAACTGGAACAATCAATCATATCTGGGATACATCAAACAATAAAAGCAGAAACTCCACTTTGAATGCTGGAGATTTATAGCACAGGGATAGAGCATATTGCCCAAGAAAAGATACAACTGGTCAAGTAAGCAGTGATAGACAACAAGGCTGTATTCCTTCTTTGACACTTTACAGTATCACGCAGACAAAAAAGCCCTTTCCAATGACATTGACAGAAGCGTACTGTGCTTCAACCATGGAAAGGCATCCTGAAATTATGAAGAGGGAAGAACAGCCAGGCAGCACTTTTGAAGTACTGAGAAAACCGCAACTCTATAAGAGAAGTGTCACTTAAAAAGCACTTAATTTCTCCGAAGTACTATCTTAACAAGTATCAGTTTGATGGGTTACTCTGAACTATTTTTCTATAGTTCTACAGAAAGGAGATGCTCCTCAGCAGTATTAAGAGGTACATACATGCAAGAGAGGTCCTTAATTCCCCATGGCAGGCATTTCAAAGAAGCCGATGGCTTACCACTCTGGCTGGAGGTTTCCTGGTATAGCTCTCAGTCTGAAAAATGAGTGTCCCCAGAAGACTAGTAAGTCAACATTCTATACCATCACTCTGCTTTCACCAAAAAGAGGACAAGATAAAATAGGTTTCAAATGCAGCAGGAAGGATTAGTGTGGTGAGAAAGAACGTTCTTATTAGGGACAGAAGATAAAGTAAATGCCTGAGGTGGGAAGGCAGATATTCAAGTTACTGGGGAAGGAGAGATTCTGTCTTACAAAAAATTGTGAAGTATTTTGTGAACATATTTTTTAAGAGAGAGAGAGAGAGAAAGTGTGCGTGGGTGCGGGATGGGGGAGGGGAGGGGGAGAGGGAGAGAGAGAATCTTAAGCAGGCTCTAAGCTCAGCACAGAGCCCACTGCAGGGCTAAGCCTCATGACCCTGAGTCAGTGATCTGAGCCAAAACCAAGAGTCAGACGCTTAATCAACTGAGCCACCCAGGCACCCTTTTTGTAAACTTTTTTGCCTAGAATCTGCATACCCCATTTCTAAACACACAAAAGCAAATTACATTTACATACACGTGCACATCCTTTAGATTTGAAAAAGACTTAAAAATAAGTATTCTGCGTGTTTAAAATGATTCTCACGCTGACATTTCTCTCTACCCTAAAAACAGCTATTGCCTGCAAAACACAGTACCCTAGAGCTGTTTAACAAAAGAAACCATCAATCTGGTAATTATTTGGATAAAGTCCTCTAAGTAGGCAGGAGATAAACTGAGTATCCTCAAAAGACTCCTCAATTCTTTGAGTCCAAGAAGAGCCAACAAATGATCTGCTATTGAGCTAAATTCCCTTGTTTCACTATGACTTTCATCCCTTCATCATTAAAACTCAAGAGTTCTTAGAACAGCAGTTACTCCAGAGAACCTTTGCTAAAGTCATTCATCTGACATACTTCGACTCTAAGCACAAGAGAGACTTGTGGGAACTAAGTGCTCTAGAAAAGGGCCGCACTCCCTGTTATGAGAGTGGAGGACAGGTCTTCAGACATTATTCTAATGGTCTTACAAGAACTGCAGGGAGATGCCAAATTTCTTCAAGTTATGGATTATAACATCCAGCTGATCTTTGCTGAATGGGCTGCTGAGGTCAGTGAATACTTCGATATGCCTCTTCTCAAATTTCTTTCCTCTGAAAGAGAGTTACCACAGTAAGAAATCATTCTCTTGAATTATTGCCCACAAACTCAAATGTACTTGGTCACTGAGCAGAAAGAGGCTAAGAAATGAACCTAGATAGTTAACAAATGTGATTACATTCTAGAATCCCATGTATCATTGATGCTCAGTTAAGTTCCTACTAATATATAATCAAATAACTAAAACCTATGAAACATATAATCAAAAATTTTGAGCATTATGGAAGTATCAAATCCCTCATTTTCCAACTCTAATTTCAGTTAATGATGTGGTCACTGTGATTAGAAAGTCCCCTTTCCAGCCTCCACTTAGGCCAAATGTAAACAAGGGTCTCTCCCAGTGACTATAACCTCAGTCTTGCAAGCGTTCACTTTCCAAATACCCTGGTCTGATTCGACTCACAGGGCTAGTGGCAGAATTTTACACAAAATATGCAGAGATTGAGAAATGATAATACAAATCTAGGCCCCAGATTTTGTGTAACTGTTCTTCCTAACAGTCAAGGGGTGGGTGGGTGTATATTCAAAGACCTCATTTTAAAGGCACAGCAATTAAATAAGTAATGAATTAGGAAGTTGTGGCCAGAGCTATGCATTTAATTTTTTAATACTACAATTTTAAAAAATGTAAGTTTTTAATTTATTAGTTAACATATGGTGTTATATTAGTTCCATGCATTTAATTTCAGTAACATTAGGAACAATACCGCTTAACATTTTTTAAAGTTCCTGGTAATTAACTTTAGTTAAACAGGAAGGAACCTGAAATAAGCCAAACATTTATTTCTCCCAGAGAAATTCCCATCAACTACAGACCTTCCTCTTTTTAAACTTAAAAAAAAGAAAGGATGAACTGGACCACTGAATTCTAGCAAATGTTTCCTTAGCCACACAAACATGCAGCTTAATTACAATGAATCACACAACACATGGAATACATCAACATGTAATTTTTGCCTAGGGGCTCATTTCCACCTCTCTTCATTTGAGACACTTACACAGTTTCTTGTTGAATCACATCCATGCACACAATGAGTGCATCCAGGACTCGGCTAGTTAAGGGCAGAAGACAACACTAAACAGTTCCTTTATCCCAAGAACATGAAATTTTTTTCCAGTGAGGTCCACGGGGCTTGAAACTGTAGACTCTGGGCCAACTCTGTGAGTATATAGAAGTACTTGCCAAATTGCCCTTCTTCCAAAGTTTATTTCACTAACATATACTTACACATGTTCTATATCAAATGAAAAATAAAAATAAACCCAAAGGTAATCTAACATATTCCCAATCACTGAGACAAAAATAATGATATGATTTTACAATATCTAGAACCCATTTTTGGTGATTACAATCTATTCCTAAAGAGGGAGTGAGTTATAATTAAGCACTTGCAAGTAAAGTCACCCAGCACAGCAGCACCTCCCAGTGATCAGGGATACCATTACTGTTTAGGAAAATAAGAGTAACCCCTTAAAATCACAGCATCTGTGGAAGAAATTCCAAATCTCGGTTTAGATATCAGTCTGATTTTTGACGCAAAAATACGCTCTGTCCAGAAAAGCATAGAGAACACTAGTGTTATGTTCTACTAATATCTTCTCTACTTGCAAACATTACTAACCATCACCACAACCAATCCCTCTGCACATATCAAGACACAAATATACACACTGGTATCTTCCTCTTATGGTGCTTCCCAATCCCCCAGTATCACTAGTACAGAGGAAGGGCAAGTGACTGGAGGGCCCAATCTAAACTGATTAATTTCACATTAAGTCAAAGGGGCCAAAAACGTCCATATTCTCAGAGCTGGGACTCTAGGAAGCTAGGAAATTTCTTCAGAGTCTTCTCTGCTGAAAAAGGATACAGTCAGCTTGTTGAGAACCTGGTTGGATTTTTCTTTCAATGTCCTCCAGCAAGTCAAAATCTGGTAGCATCAGGTGTCTGTGCACTGTGATGTTCTGATACTGATCCTTACCAGCAAGGGCATTCTCAGTGCCATCTGTACCAAAAAGGACTAATGCAATTTCATCCCTGCTCTCAGCAAACACCTAAAGAAGAACGTTAAAAGGTCAGGAATCATTGAGTACCACCTGGAGGCCATTAGATACCTAACCTTCACAAAGTAAGACAACCATTCCTCCATATGATATGTCCCTGAGGTCACTGTCAACAACAGAACACGGGGCTAGATGGCCCAAGGGATGATGATGGACAATTCCTAGCCTCTAAGAAGACTTTCACTGAGAAGACTTTCCTATCATTCATTTCAACAGAATTAAGAGGTAGGGGAGTGGAGAGTTGTAACTGCTCTTGGTGACTTCCAGTCAAATCAGACTCTAATTCTCAATGAAAACTAATTATGGACAATTTGAAATTATTTTAGTCTATCCTTCTGGAATGACTATTCAACGTTTCAATTTTCCAGAGGATTAGAAAAATAATTGCTAGTTCATGTCCTGCATCCCAGCAATTTCACTTATAGGTATATGTATCATAGAGAAATTCTTGCACATGTACTCAAGAAGGCAAGGACAAGAATATGCACTTCAAGGGAGTTCATTTGGACATAGTTCATAACAGGAGAGAAGTGGAAACTAACTACACATCCACAGAATGCAAAAACACACTACAGAATACTTATAGAACAAAATATTACACCTCAAAAAAATGAATAAATTTGTGCTTATCAGTAGGAATAAATCTTAAAAACGTAAGTTGAGAAAAATAAGTTGCAGAATTATATGTACCATATAAAAACATTACACATTTTTGAAAGCTTCACACGATACTAAATATTATTTATGAATATGCCTACATCCAAAAGTATAAAATATGCATGGTAATGACTGCAAATTCTGAGGAAAACAGGAAATGAGAACTGGGAAGGGATACATAGGAAGAATAATATTTGTATTGTTCTGTGCGTATGTTAAGATTTATTTATTTATTTGAGAAAGAGAGAGAGTGCAAGGACACATGAGCAGAGGAAGGGGCAGAGGGAGAAGTAGACTACCCGCTGAGCAGGGATTGCAACAGAGAGCTTGATCTCAGGACCTCAAGATCATGACCTGAACCGAAAAGCTTAACCGATTAAGCCACCTAGGCACCCCATTTGTAACTATTTTTAAGAAAAAAAAGAAAAATAAATTTAAAGAATATGGCAGAACTTGAGTACTGTATAGTGCTATATAATGGAAAAATAGCTTTTCATTATATTATTCTCTATTTGCCTCTTTTATGAATCATTTCTTTTTTAAATTATTTTTATTTTATTTTTAAGATTTTATTATTTATCTGAGAGAAAGAGATAGTGACAGAGATAGCGAGAGAAAGCAGGAGTGGGGAGAAGAGGGAGAAGAAGGGAGCCTGACTCGGGACTAGATTCGGGATTCTAGGACCATGACCTGACTCAAAGGCAGAGGCTTAACCAACTGAGCCACCCAGGCACCGTGAAACAATTCATAAGAAAATGTAAAAATAAAAAACAGTATCTGACGCAAAAAGCGGTCCCACCCACTTAACCTAAGACTTTTTCATCAGTAGGAAGAAGGCTGCATGGTAAGAGGATGGAATTCTGTCATTCGTTATTGTGTGGTCTGTTAAGTTCCCCAGTGTGCTAATAATTCCAGATACAATTCCCAGTTGCACATGGAGAGAAAAAAATCCTAGCTATTGAGGTTCAAACATGCCCCACACACCATGGAGCAGCCCAGCTAGAATTCTATCTGTGTCCTAGACAAGATTTCATCTTAAAGCAAGGTAATCTTGCTCAACAACAAAACCTCAGCCAGGAAAGGGAAGGAGATTTTGAATGCAGCATGAGACTGGTACCAGGTGCTGTTTCCTAACCTTCCCGCAGACTCCCAAGGAAGAGCTAAAAAGAAAAACTGGAAGCACTTAAAAAAAAAATCTAGGGGTATCTGGTTGGTTCAGCTGGTAGAGCATACAAACTCTCCATCCCAAGTTTGTGAGTTCAAACCCCACATTGGGCAAGGAACCTACTTTAAATAAAAAAATAATAATAAAAAATAACATAGGGGCGTCTGGGTGGCTCAGCTGGTTGAGCGACTACCTTTGGCTCAGGTCATGATCCCGGAGACCCGGGATCGAGTCCCACATCGGGCTCCCTGCTCGACAGGAAGGCTGCTTCTCCCTCTCTCACTCCCCCTGCTTGTGTTCCCTCTCTGGCTGTGTTTCTCTCTGTCAAATAAATAAAATCTTAAAAGTAAATAAATAAATAAAATTAAAAACCCCCAAAATCTCCATATTGAGACATGGTAGCACTACTTAAATACAAATAATACAAATTACTAATTACTAAAACTAGGAATAGGGTTAGAGGCATTCTCCTGACATGTCAAGGACTCCAGGTCATCAGAATTTGTTAAAATCAAGGGTAACGAGTAGGATGTCACCGTACCTAGTAAAAAGGGCAGCACCCAGAAGAAACAATGGATGTTGCCAACAGGAGCAGGAGCTGCCAAAGAATTAAAGTGGAACTTCATGGGCTTACGAAAAGAGCAGTCATACCAAGTAGAAGGGACAGAAATCAACAGGGCAGTCTTATTCACTCCAACCTCTCATTCTTACCCCCCGAATGTGAGCTGGTCTTAGTGACTTGTTTGGCTCCTAACAGCAGAAATGACTTTCTTGGATTTATAAAGCTAGGTCATAAAGAGCCACATAGGCAGGTCTCTTGGAATATCCACTCTTAGAACCTTCCTTCTTAAAACCAGCTGCCACCCCGTAAGAATCCCAAGCTACACGAAAAGACCACATGTAAGGGTTCTGATGGACAGCCCCAACTGAACTCACAACCAGCGGAAGATTTAACGTCTAGCCATGGCAGTGAGCCATCTTAGATGTCCGGCTCAGTTTCGCCTTCAAGTGATACAGCCCAGCCAACACCTGAATGCCCCTGCACAAGCGACCATAAGAAGCCCAACTGAGCCACTCAGTCATCTCCTAAAACCAGGAGAGATGATTTAAAAAAAAAAAAATTATAATTTAAGGCATGAAGTTTTGGGATAATACATTATCAGCAAAAGGTAACTGGAATAGGCACAAAGTAGCTGAAGTACTTGTTTAAAATCACCAGGTTAGTAAACGTCATGATGAAGCAAACCTGGGCCACCTGACTCTAGAGACTGTATTTGTAAACATTTTTACATTGCCTTGTTTCCAATAAAAAAAAGTGTTACAACTACTGCAGGGGCCAAAACAAAGGAAGAAAAAAACATCAGGCTCTAGTGGTAGTTGGACTTGCACATAAATATGTTAAAAAAACTCCTCGGATTCCCAAAAATACTGAGGCTGTGGGCGCCTGGGTTGCTTAGTTAGTTAGGCATCTGACTCTTGATTTCAATTCAGGTCATGATCTCAGGGTCCCCATGGTTGGCTCTGCACTCAGCATGGAGTCAGCTTGGGATTCTCCCTCTCCTTCTCCCGCTGCCCCTCCCCTGCTTGTGTTCTCTCTCTAAAAATAAAAAGAAAAGAAAGAAAAAAAAGTACCAAAAATACTGAGGCAGAACATCATAAGCAGACTGGTAGCCTGCATTACTAAGTGGAGACAACAAGCAGTTAAAACAAGAGTTTTAAGCTCAAGACCAGTCTGACACTTACCTGTCGCTGTACAAACATGGTCATCACCTTCTTTGCTAGTTCAAATGGGGATTCTTCACCAGGAAGGGAGTTACACATGGCAGGGCCCACGTCCATACACAGTACAACAGCTGCCTAGAAATAATGTCCCAAAGAGTGAGAAAATGTTAATAATAGTCATAAAAAAGGAAAACAGGTATGGCCTTTGCTTATTTCACCCACAAAAACTATACTCTAGGGGACTTAGGGGATGCAGGAAAAAGGGAGGGCCAGTGTTCTTAAAAAATGTATATAAGACATCTATATGTTTACTACAGCGAAACTTTAAATAGTCCTAATATTTTCTGAAAGACAGAAAGCCAGGAAAGGAGCACACACCAGGAAGCTGCTGTTCTTCGGCCTGAGTGCAAGAATAAACCCATGGGGATCAAACCTGAAAACAACCTAGAGGCCAGTGCCGCTAAGCCCAAAATGCACCAGACAAACTGCAGTTGAGTTGTAGAACCACAAGCGTAAGAACAGATGCTTTTTTCCTAAGCCTCTGATTTGGGGGTAGCTTGTTATGGAGGATTTTTGTGGCAACAGGTGACTGCTACAATCTGTATATACCAAAATGATACAGCCCAACAATGTGAATGAGTTCGTGAACTGGGGACCTTAAATGAAGACTAAGACACCAAATCTATCCTAGCAGGGGACAAAGACACATAAACAAATGATAACAGCACAATATTCCATGACACATGGGTGCGGTGGGCACTGAGAGTCCACAAGAGGGGCATCCACCCGAGATGGTGGAGGGGATGGTGGAGGAGATAAAAGAGGGGTATGGAGGCAGAGAAGGTTTCTGGATGTGATCTTTGCATGAGCCTTAAAAAAAACAAGATTTGGGCACCTGGGTGGCTCAGTGGGTTAAAGCCTCTGCATCTGCTCAGGTCATTATCTCAGGGTCCTGGGATCCAGGCCCGGCCAGGCTCTCTGCTCAGCAGGGAGCTTGCTTCCTCCTCTCTCTCTGCCTGCCTCTCTGCCTACTTGTGATCTCTCTCTGTCAAATAAATAAATAAAATCTTAAAAAAAAAACAAAACAGGATTCAAGCATGTGTATAAGGGGAGTTATAGGTATAGGGAACCACACAGACACCTCGTCATTAGACAGCAATCACATATGTAGGGGCTAAGAAAATAGGGGAAACAAACGAAAATAAAACAGTCACATGCAAAGTTCTACATTTGGCATCCAGAATTCAAATGAATACGAGGAACTGGAGAAGACCTAACAAATGGCAACTCACAATTTCAGCATGGATTATAATGTGAGTCACCAACAGGATATGGCTACAGCACTACATTCCCCATACCTATCTCATGTTTTTAGGTGGTATTAACAGTGTATTCAAGAAAGGAAAACAAAGATCTTATGGTGAAAAAAGACTAGATTAGCAATCTGGAGATCTGAGATCCAGTCCCATCTTTATTACCAATTAGCTCTGAGTCCTTGGGTGACTGTCACTTAACCTCACTGTTAATTCCAGGCAGGAAGCAGTTGTTGGCCTAGATGAAAAGGTCTTTTCCAGAATTAATGTTCTTTGACAGTGAGTCTCACCTGTGCTTTGTATTAATCAGACTACAGGTGATAAACTGTGAGCAGTTCTGAGCACATCTTATGAAGATTAATTACAGCAGAACATGAAATAAGCACGTCAGAGAAGGATTTACAGAATACAGGATGTGAGGAACAATTTGAAAAAAAACTAGATTTATTTGAGCCAGGTGAGAAGGTTTAGGAGAACATGATTATTCCTCCCAAATATCTGGTCAGAGAAAGAGAGAGAGAGAGATGGAATGGATCAACAGATGGAAGTTATAGGAAGATTGGTCTGACTCCATACAAAAGAGAAAAATAACAATAAGAAGTGATCAATAAAAGAACCATTGTTTTCTGAAGCAGTGATCTCCTGACCCTAGAAGTGTTTGGAAAATCTGGGGTGCCTGGGTAGTTCAGTCCGTTAAGCATTCAACTTTTGGCCTTAGCTCAGGTCTTGATTTCAGCCTCATGAGTTCAAGCCCCACACTGGGCTCCATGCTAGGTATGGAGCCTGCTTAAAAAAAAAAAAAAAAAAAAGTTCAAAAAGTCTGGATGAGCTCCTATGAGGGAAGTTACAGATGATTACTAACTTTGGTTATATCTCAGGCAACACCTGGAAAAGAAAGACTTTGAGTTTTTCCCTAGTTTACAAAGCATGGGACATAATGCACAATATTAAGAGCTTTCTGGAGTAAAGAGAGTATGTTTGAAGAAAGGGTGATAATAAACTATAAAATTCCTTTGAGAACAATAAAATTTACAGCCCATACTTTCAATCTCCTGAGCATAAGAATCTTAAAAAATTTGGGGCGCCTGGGTGGCTCAGTTGGATAAGCGACTGCTTTCGGCTCAGGTCATGATCCTGGAGACCCGGGATCGAGTCCCACATCGGGCTTCCTGCGGCGGGATTAAGATTAAGATTAAGTCTTTTTAGTCCAGAAAACTATTTTCAAACCAGAAAACTCTAAATTAGAGAAATAAAAGTCCTTTACTAGGAACCAAGTAACCAAAAAATGGCATCAAAATATTGCATCTATTACAATATAGAACTTCTATCTGGAAGCAAAAGAATTCTGTGTGATACTTCAAGTTCCTATCTGACAGCAGTAAGAAAACCAGGAAATAAAAACTGAGGCGCATAACAACTCTTCATTTACACATGGAAACAATACAGGCTGTCAGGATTATGCTCCAAGTCCACCTGCCATAAACAGCTGCTTCAATGTTTTCAGCAGCTGACAGAGGAGGAACAAAAAGGTAAGTAGCATCAAACGTTCATAATCGTTTTAATCAGCATTTCCCAGTGGGGAATTGGGGGGACTAGGGATCAGTTGCCGAAATGTCTATCTTGCTTATCTGCATACCAGATGCCTACTAAAGGGCCTAGCCTTTGGATGTCTGGATGAACAAATAATTCTCTGGAACACACCTCCCTCTAGTGATCATTCAGAGACAACCACCACTCTCTGCTATATTGAAAAAACTCATTTTAAAGACTCATCATATTGTGTATGCCTCTGGGACACTGAGGGTCATAGGTTCTCAGAAACACAGATAGGGCTCTAAAACTTGGCAGCCTGGGTTCAAATCTGAATACCATCTCTTAGGGACTGGATAACCTTGGGATAATCATTTCACTTTCTTTATGCCTCAGTTTTCTCAACTGTAAACTGGGGATAATACTTCTCACCTCATGGGCTTGCTGTGAAGATTACATGAGATAGGAATAAAGCCTTTGGATCAGTGCCTCACAGAGTAAGTTTTATAAATGTGAAATATTAGATTATGATGGGGTAATAATATGACGCTTTACATTTTAAGGTACGTATTTTACTCACAGTCCCTTTCTGAAGTTTTACAAATCTGTGGGTAGGCGTCTATCAAGGCTAAATTTCATTCCCCTACAGATTCTAAAAACCCAGGCTCAAAAGAAATGAAGGAGGTGGAGGAAGTAATGGAAGAGAAGGGTGGACTAGGAGAGTAAAAAAGGAGGCAGGCGGAGCGGGGAGAGCGGTGAGATGAGGCGATGAACAGGAAGTGACAGGATGGGAGGGCTGAGGAGGCGCAGTGAATGGGGAGTGGGCGAGGCTCAAATTCAGGGATTCGGACTCCAGATCCCAAGCTCGTCTCCGCGCATCCCCTAGCCCTAGGGGCCGTGATCCCACGACTCCCGCTCCCGAACCACTCTCTCCGGATCCCCGGCACCTGCGAGGCCCAAACCCACGCTCTTTCTACCTTATTCCCGGACCGCGCCATATTGCCGGTGCGTCGGTACCACGGCCGCCTCTTCCGGGCGGGAAGCTCGAGCGCCCTACTAAGGTCCCGCCCAGTCGGAGCCAGAGCGTCGTAAAAAGAGCCACTTCACACGGGGCCTGGAAGGGGCGGGGAGACCGGGCGCTGACGCTCTGAGCATGCGCAATCTCTGCGTCCCGCGCGGTAAGGGGTTTGTGGACGGACCTTGAGCTTCTGGGGTCTCTAGGACTAGACTTCACGAAAACCTTTATTTCCGTTTCCTGCTGTTGAGAGTCACCCCTGCAGCGTTTTGTTGCAGAGTTCGGGAGTTCGAGAGTTCAAGAGTTCGAGTTTCTTGAGTATGAGTATAAATCCAGAAAGTCACTTAACTTCTCTAAAAGCCTGTTTTGTTTGTTTCCGAAGGGAGGGGCGGATAATGAAAGGCTTCACAGATGCAGTGACATTGGAACCACCTGGCAAAGAACAGTTTTCCACGCAGTCAATAGTGGGCTTGATTCCTTCCTTTGCAGAGGAAATGGGGCGTGCACAGGCCAGAAGGCGTAAAACAACACCTGCAAAGGATCTCCCAATAGTTTTTTGTTTGTTTGTTTTTTTAAGATTTTATTTATTTATTTGACAGAAACAGCGAGAGAGGGAACACAAGCAGGGGAAGTGAGAGAGGGAGAAGCAGGCCTCCCATCGAGCAGGGAGCCCGATGTGGGGCTCCATCCCGGGACTCCAGGATCATGACCTGAGCTGAAGGCAGTCGCTTAAAGCACCGGGGCGCCGGGATCTCCTAATAGTTTTGAAGCGTCGCTAGTTTGGAAGGAAGGAGCTGAGTTTAGTTTGGAAGTCCAATCTAGGGAGATGTTCTAGAGGTGGGGGCGATCAGTCACGATGCCTGATGTGCTCCCCGATGTAGAAAATGGTTGGGGTTGTTGAATGTGGGTAGGTGAGATCTAGAGTCTGCCTCCAAGAAAGAATTCTTGAGACGTCTTTGGTGCAAAAAGGTAGATTTATTAAAGCGCAGGGACAGAAACCCGTGGGCAGAAAGAGCTGCACTGCGATTGTGACAGGTGACTGATAATATATACTTTCAAGTTGGGAGGGGATTAGGGGTATTGTAAGTCTCTAAAGAATTTTGGAAGAAAGGTTCCCAGGACCTTGAGAGGCCTAGCTCTCTGAGAGGTAAAGGTCATTTATTACTGTTTAGTAAACCCTAAGTCCTGAGACCCTTCAGATGTATATTGGTGCTTGGGGGATGATTGCAAACATGTATTATTTCTTTAACTTATGAAAAATCCCTTTTAAAAATTTTCTTTGTCTTTACCTTTCCCTTGACCTTAAAGTATATAATCAAGAGCTCCTTCCAATGCCAGGGCAGCTCTTTCTACCCACAGGTACTTTCCGCAGGGTTTAATAAAAACACCTTCTTTTTTGGGGTGCCTGGGTGGCTAAGTTGGTTAAATGTCTCCCTTAGGTTCAACTTGTGATCTCAGGGTGCTGGGAGTGTGGTGGGCTTCCTGCTCAGCAGGGAGTCTGCTCACTTTCTGTCTGCCTGCTGCTCCCCCTGCTTTTGCTCTCTATCAAATAAATACATAAAATCTTTTTTAAAAAATTAAAAAATAAACACCATCTTTCATCTTTTGATGGGAGGAAGACAAAGGAGAGTGGGAGGGGCAGAGAGAGAGGAAGAGAATCTTAAGCAGGCTCTATGCCTAGCACAGAGCCCCACCTGGGTCTGGATCTCATCACTTGGAGATCATTACCTGATCTGAAATCAAGAGTCAGACACTTAACTGACTGAGCCACACAGGCACCCTGAAAAACACCTTTTTATACTGAAAATGTCTCAAGAATTATTTCTTGATCATTCACTCTTGGCCTACCTCAAATCACTTCAAGCTTTTGATTCAATCCAAGGAGTTCTTTTAAAACTCAAATATTTTTTTTTTATTGTTACTAAAATTTTTTTTCCCAGTGTTCCAAGATTCATTCCCCATTCCCCACACCCAGTGCTCCACGCTTTAGGTGTTCCCAGTACCCACCACCAGGCTCTCCCATCCCTCCACCCCCGTCCCTCCAAGTCCCTCAGTTCGTTTCTGTGTCCAAAGTCTCTGTTGTTTCATTTCCCTCCCTAGATTACCCTAGTTCCCATTTACTTTCCTTCTTCCACTGTCCTCCAGGTTACCCCTCATGCACCGCAAGTAAGTGAAACCATGTGATACTTGACTTTCTCTTCTTGGCTTATTTCACTCAGCATAGTCTCTTCCAGTCCAGTCCATGTTGATACAAAAGTTGGACATTCATCCTTTCTGAGGGAGGCATAGTATTCCATTGTATATATGTACCACATCTTCTTTATCCATTCATCTGTTGATGGGCACCTTGGCTCTTTCCACAGTTTGGCGATTGTGGCCATTGCTGCGATGAACATTGGGGTGCATATGGCCCTTCTTTTCACTACATCCGTATCTTTGGGGTAAATGCCCAGTAGTACGATTGCAGGGTCATAGGGTAGCTCTATCTTTAATTTTTTAAGGAATCTCCGCACTGTTTTCCAAAGTGGATGCACCAGTTTACATTCCCACCAACAGTGTAAGAGGGTTCCCCTTTCTCCGCAGCCTCTCCAATACTTGTTTTTTTCTGTCTTGTTAATTTTGGCCATTCTGACTGGTGTAAGGTGGTATCTCAGTGTGGTTTTGATTTGAATTTTCCTGATAGCTAGTGACGCTGAACATTTTTTCATGTGTCTGTTAGCCGTTTGTATATCTTCTTCGGAGAAGTGCCTCTTCATGTCTCTTGCCCATTTTTTGATGTGTTCATCTTCTTTTTGGGTGTTGAGTTAAAACTCAAATATTATTTTTTAAAATTGTCTCTATATGAGGTAAATCGAATTAGTAGAGATCCACTATGCTGAAAGAAATTTGTATGTTTCGTGTTGATGAGGAAAAAAAAAAAAAAAAACTCTCCAAAGACCTGATATACAAGGGAAGCCATTTCAGATTTCTTTTTAAGTCACTATGACTGTGACATAGTTTTTGAACGTACATAGGTGAGGTCCGGAGCCGATGGCCAACAAAGAATTCTTAAGATGTCTTTAGCACAAAAAAAGGTGGTTTTATTAAAGCATGCGATAGGACCCTTGGGCAGAAAGAGCAGCCACAACCAGGGTTGTGAGGGATGACTGACTGTATACTTGGGAGTCGGAGGGCATAAATAAAACGTTTTTCAAAAGAACTTTGAGATGCTAAAGAAGACC
This sequence comes from Spilogale gracilis, assembly GCA_004023965.1. NCBI lineage: Eukaryota > Metazoa > Chordata > Mammalia > Carnivora > Mephitidae > Spilogale > Spilogale gracilis. The sequence goes on from PITA01006708.1 coordinate 92,236, forward strand.
TACAAGGTATTGGAGGCCTTGCCATTGTCAAGTTAAGGTTGTTTTTCCCTCAAGTAAAGCATTAACAGTAACACGGTTGGGAGCTTCCTGGAGGAACATTGTACTCTGCCCATCATAAGTCCTTGTCCTTTGGCTGCAGGTTATAATGAAATTTTATTTTACTTACATTCCCCTCTACCTTTGTTTCCCACATCACTGTGGATGGGTAGGTGATGTTAAGGCTTCAGGAAATTGAGTCTATGGTTCTCTGGAAGTTTGGCTGTGGAAAAGAATACTTTTTTCTTGTAAGTCACTAGGATATTTGTAAACTAAAGGAGACTCATGTCCTAGTGGACTGTGATCACTATCAGTTAGTATTTGTTTTCCCTTCTCTTAGCTTTAGGGCAGCCAGAGTGCCCAAGGAATGCCAAACACAACATGCCTGGCAATGAGGGGTAGGTTGTGGGTGTCACCTGTGCCTTGTCCTCAGCTTGCCTTCTGCTCTCTCATGAATTGTACATAACCTTCGTTCAGACCCAAAGCCTCCTTTTTGGGCCACCACACATGCATTGTACATCTGCTTTGTGAATGACAAAAACTATCTTGTCCTTGAGTTATTCATCAGCACTCCTATTCCCTTCCTGCCTTTATGATAATGTTAAATGGTCACCGGATACCCCAAATGGCAGTTGTGAGGACATCTGACCCTAGGTGAGCCCAACAATATAAACATTTCCCAGAACTCGGAGCTGGAAAGCACCCAACTGGCCCTGGCTGATTACAAAGCTATAATAAATCACCCGACTGTGCTATCGTGCATAACCAGCTACTCCTGCTTCTGTAAAAGAATAAGCTTACTGCTATCACTTTGCTTTTGAATGGAGACATGTCCACCAGGATATGTTCTGTTCCCGTGGACACCTGTCCACCTAGATATGTTCTGTTCCTTCAGAAACATACCCACTAGGATATGTCTTGTTTCTTTGGAGACATGACCACCAGGGTTTGTTTAATTTCTTTGGAAACATGCCGACCAGTGTAGGTTTCGTTTCTTTAACAACCCAGACTACCCTAGGGTCAGGGCCCTTGCAGGGACTGGACTCTAGCAAGTGGTCACTGGCCAGCTGTAATAAACCTCTCATTGTTTAACCCTTAATGGTGTCGGCAGTCATTCACTAAGCGCTCCCTATAACCATAAAACTTATGATTCCTGCTCAATCTATAATGTCAATGAAAAAAGTACATAACCCTGTTAAAAACTGTTCATTTTCCAGAGCACTTTTTTCCCTGTGAAGAGCATGTTTCCCTGGCAGCTTTCCCAGCTTGGACTCGAATAAAACCCTCTTTCTTATTTTTTTAGAGATTCTGAAAGATTTGTTCATTTTGTGTCAATCATATCAGTGCTTTTATCTTGTATGTAGTCTCTTTTTTGTTCTTCCTCTCTCTCCTTTATCTCTCTTCTCTCTCCCTCTCACCCATCTCCTCCAGTACAGGTTTGTTTCCTAGGAGAAATAAGAGATTCTAGTACCTCTCCTTGTTTGCATCTGGGTGGGTGGGGAGTGTGGGGGCAATGATGTTAGCAGCTAAGCTTTTGCCACACTGCAAAATGTAAGCCCTGGATGGCCATCAAGGGCACAATGAAACTTACAGATAACCTAAACTTTAAGATTTAGCATTCTGGAGAATAAAGGTTTTATTCCCTCTTGGACTTGAACTGAGAGGTGAAGGTGCTGTTCAAGGTCAATAGACAAGATAGCTTAGGAATAGCAGTATCGTCATAGTGGATCACATATGGTTTACCCAGCTCAGTGTATTATGGCTGCAAGGCCATTGGCAAGCACTGTCCTCTTTGATGCTCACCATAAAGATTAGGTAACCATGAGCTAACAGAATGTTCATAGATGGTATTAATTCTCTAGGTATTTGGTAACAGCAAAGATGAGATTGCTTTTGATCTCTTTGGCTAAGTCTTTCTGTCTCTTGTCTGGGCATTTATATACATTATTAGAGTCCTTGTGAAATGATTTTAGTTCCTTCCACGAGTTTAAGTCTAACTAGGCTGAGAGCCATGTCTACTTCATCTCAGTATCCCTTGCCCCACCCCCACCCCATCCTGTCTTCCACCATGGCCACCATACCCTTGTCCTAACCATGATTATTTTTGGCCTTGGCCATTGGTTTCCCTAACCCCAGAAAAATGTGACAAATGCAGCTGCAACTTCCTCATGTAGGCTTAGGTAGATATGTGATCTCTGGAAAACAGTCCACCTAAATGGATTCCCCATAAATGAGTGGTACATGGAAAGAGTCAAGACATAAGGATCCATATTAAGATTGTTATACATACATAGGACAGCAATCATGCTCACCCTTTTCCTGCAAATGGTAGCATTCAAAGCAATTTTGGAGAAATTCAAAGACCATATGAACAAAATTAATTCGATTTTATTTTTATTTTGTCTTCATTTCAATTGTTTACATTTTTGCAAAAGCACCAGAGAGCACCAAGATTACTTCCAAAAAGGCTGGGCAGAGTTTTCTTTTGTGTGAAACTATATAATAGGCTTTTTTGTTGCTGTTTTTAAAGGGGATTCTTCTGAAAACGGTGTTCCCCATACTGTAGGCCAATGTCCCTGGCCTTCTGTGGGAGAGCAGTACTGACCCATCTGGTTTGACTCGAGGCAGTTCTGAATGCAGCTTCTTCCTGAGACAGGAACAAGATACGGGCACCAGCTGTTCTTGTGAGGATCCAAACCTCCAAAAATCTGCTCAATCTCTTGGGATTCAATTTTTTTGACGTTAGAAAGACACCCTCAGGAATAAATTAAAAAAAAAAAAAGTTCAGATTCTCTTTATCTGGATTCATCTGGTGTACACCCCGTAGTGGCCAAGGAGACACACTTTCACCGCCCAGCGAAACCTCTTGTTCCTTAAATTCCAATAAGGTCCGAGTGATTGAGGCTGTGAGGTCTTGCCAAACAGAAAGCCAACCCTGTCTTCTCTGTGCTGAGGGCTACTGACCCCTGTTGGGGGAAGTTTGCAGTCTCTCCCTACACAGTCTTTAATATATAGATTAGATTAAATATCACTACCCAGCCCTGCCTTCACTACCAGGAAAAAAGTTATGTTACTAATTGTATTGAACTCTCCACTCTTGGTTTCTAAAAATCCTGAAACCACATGACATTACGGACTAATTGCAAAGTACATGAGCTGCTAATACCTATTTATAGCATATACATAGTATATGTAACTAGTATCTATATATAAATTCTGTGTAACATTCAGCCATAAAAATAAATAAATAAATAAATAAATAAATAAATAAATAAAACTATATCAGCTGGGATCTGAATATATTTAAATAATTACAGTGAGGCAGAGATTCTTTTATGCCTATCAAAATAACCATGTTTCTCTTGTTGCTTAAATTAGCAGAACCCAAATATTTAACCTAGACTATAGCTGCCTAATGGAAAGACTACATTTCCCAGGCTTTTCCTTGTGAGGTCATGTGACTAAGGCCTAGCCAGTGAAATACAGGAAGTGCCGATTGAGACTTCTGGAAAGTCTCCTTAAACAGGGAGGATGTGCACTTCTTTGCAGCTTCCTCTATTCTGCAAGAACCATGGATGTGATGGCTGGAGATGTGATCAGTTTCATCACACAGGTGTTGATACACACAAATCTTTATATTCTGCTGTACTGTGGTAGCCCAACTTCCTAAGTGTTTCTTCCCATCTTACTCATTATCTTTTTGGTGAACTTGATCTCCCTTAAGCCTCCTTTTTCTCCCTGTCACATTGAGTCACATCCTCCCCTGGGTTCCAGGCACCAGTAATATCTTCAGGCTCCTGAACTTAACACACAACTGAACTCCAGATAAATGGTCATTTTAGGACAGGGAACAAGAACTCATCCGTGGATAGACTGCTTTAGCACAAATTGCTTTTCTGTCCCCTGCCCTCCTGGAACCACCAAGATGGTAGAACAGGACAGTGTGTGCTAGAATTTTCCAGAACTGAGAGGGAACAGGGTTTAATTTAAAGAAAGAATCTTCTGGAATCGGGAGATGATATATAGGCTACTGGGACCAGAGAAGGACATAAGTTGTTGGAAGTTTAGACAGTGGAAGTTTCTAGTTCCTGGGTGGGGTCCTTGTTGGAGAGATTGCCTGAGACATTGTCAGAGTCAAGCAACTCTACAATGCTGTAGGGAGAACAGTCCTCCAGACCTAGCTTGCTGCAGAGCCAGCCACAGAAGCCTTTCTCCATGTCCTGGGCAGCTTGCCACCATGCTCCCCAGGACCATGAGAGCTGGACAACAGCAGCATAGAGGCCCAGGGAAGAGGCCATGGCCATGATGAGCACTGGATAGAAGAGAATGAGGCAGGGGCAACATGAGATCTTGTGCCAGAAGGTCCTCTCCTCATTATACACAAGGAAGATGTTGTACCAGGTTATAGTGCCATAGTAGAAAGAGACAACAAAAGAGAGGATAAAGACCACAGGCAGACAGACCAGCGTCCAGAGGACCACATGTGGCCCACGGTCTGCTCCCATTTGGCAGGCTTTTCTGTCTTCAGGTGTCGTCTCCCTTGATGATCCTTTAGGGTTGGTCAGTTCTTGCAGCTCCTTCTCTGTCAGTGTGACATGGATGTCCACCATTTGGCCCTTTTTCTTCCCTCGTGTGATGGTCCCAGTTAATGTGACATAGCGGCTATCCAAAGGCATGTTCCACATCTCTGCAGGACATCAAGGAAGTGATATTAAGGTCAAAAGGGTGGACATTTCATAACAGGGCCATCACCTGAGCTATAGGCTGAACACCACAATTCCTGTCTATAGCACCTGACACAGATCTGGAATCAATGACTCAGGGATGAAGTGGATGGATCTCCCTCAGGAAAGTGTTTCCTGATATTATGATTCCCCTAGGGAACTCTTATTCCACACATATGGACTCTGAAGAAATTATGAAGCAGCTTAACTTGCTTAAGTTCTTTCTCCACTCTGCTGGGCCTTAACCTTGCCACGATCTCTGTAATATGGAGGGGTGTGAGGAACTTTGCCACAGATACCACTTCATAATGATCTTTTTCTAGTGTATAAGTGCATTAATATCCACTAGTGTGTATGAAGATTGTGCTGCATGGGTATCTGACCGATGGGCAGTGCACTCCCCTTCCCTGCTCATCCCAGTCTCCATACATCCCTGAGAGGAGGCTTCCTCACACGCTTATGGTCATCTCAGCTCTCACGTTCAAGTTCTGGACACACAGAGCACACATATCACACATGTAAACCCTCCTTATATACATACCCACACATCACCACCACCACCACCATCGAATGGCCATCCTTTGATTATCCTGGAGTGAGCCTGAAGCTATAGAAACACAGGAGTCGGAGAGGGTCAAGATGGCGGAAGGCCAGGTGACCGCATTTCAGGGAGTTCCCTGAAGAGAGCTGAATTCCAACAAAAAAACCACTACAAGACCACCGTGAACACCCATGAAACCAG